>PVIR01024887.1:0-25432 GCA_004026965.1 Petromus typicus | reverse complement strand
CAGTCTTAGATTATTCCAATTCCATCAGTAACTATCTAGTGGTCCTGTGATGGATGAAAGATCACATCCTATGTCGGAGAAGCTAACAGAGCCAGGCAGGACATGGAAATGCATATACCTCAACTTAAACTTGTATAATGTCTGAAAACTCACAAAATCTTATTTCCTATATTCTTCATTTCATTTGGAGGGTTTGATTCGGCACTGGGGATGGAACTCGGGGCCTCATGCATGGCAGGCAGGTGCTCCCCACTGAGCCACATCGATGGCTCTTCGTGTGTTTTCAAATCCCTGTCTGTGAGAGGAGTAAACAGGCCTGGCCACATGGTGAGTGCCCGGAAGGAATTTTCTCCCCAACACCACAGGGCTGCCTTCTCCAAGACCGAAACATTTACACACGCTGGAGAGCGCCAACGTACCACTCCGGGGAAGATTTTCTGCAGCCGGTCTGCTGCTGCCAGGGCCTTGGGCTTGCCGCCCCCCAGGCACTCTTCAAACTCGTACAGCGGCTGCCTTACAGGGTTGGAGTAGGAGATCTTGGCGTTGTCCACAAACGTGACGTGCCTGACTCCCCAGCCCTGTGTGGAGAGAGGAGAGCAGGGCGTGTCACCAGCAGACACTTCACAGGTGCCCCCAGTCCCCCAAAGGAGTTTTACTCCCAAGCAGCCTAAAAGCTTCAAGATATAAGAAATTTTAGAAATTGAGTTGTGCAAGCTCAGTTCTTGATAAACAGACTGTCATCTTGCTTTAAAAAGGCAAAATAATGATATGCTCAGTGCCTGGTCTCCTGCAGTAATGAGACTAAGAAACATCACAATGGGTCTAAATAATAGCTCATTATTTTTGACAATGTGACACCAGAAAAAGATTTGGAAATGAATCCCATAAGAAATCTCCATTTGCTGTTTAAAAAGGATTAGTTAAAGCCCCTGAATATTTTTGGTCTTCCTTAATAAATAATTAACTATTAACAACTCCTTGCAAAACTCATTTAAGGCCTCATTTAACTCTTCAGAAAAATGATTCGCAAGTCATTTTTCACCGTATAGTAATAAGAAATACTATTTCTCCAAGAGGAACAGGCTTACTAATAACTGAGCATTTATGGGATGATTCTGTTCTCACTATGTCAGAGACTTCAATTACATCTGTAAAGTTTCATAAAACCACATGATTTTCAGATACACAAACTTAAATACCACATGGTACCTCTCATCTGAGCGAGGCACGGTATCAACAAAGATACTGTTACCTATATAATTATATAGGATTAGTAGAAAAGGACAAGAGGACTGATCCATTGAAAGAGAAAAGGGACTAGGACGAGGGGTAACAAAGAAGCAACTAGGATGACAGGTGAAGAGGAAAGGAAAATAAGAACAAAGATGTGCCATGCACCTGGACCTTACAACATCATTAGCATAAACACTACATGAGTTGGGACAAATATTATCTACAAGTATGGAAAAAGGAATAGGACAACCATGGGGGAAGGGCCGAAAAAAAGAACCAGCTATAACATATACACGTAACGACTTCCAAGATGACTGCAAAGTGAATGAATTGCAAATATGTACCAATAAAATGAACTTTAAATTAAAAAAAACCCACATAGTTTTAAAGCTGGACAGGATCTCTAAGATCCTTAGTTTAGGGCTGGGGATTTAGCTCAGTGGTTCTGGCGCCTGTCTTGCAAGTACAAGGACCCGGGTTCAATCCCCAGTTAACCACATACAATACTGGGTGTGGAGACTCACCCCAGCAGCAATCAGCACCACATACCACAGTGCCAGGCGTGGTGGCTCACACCTGTAATCCCAGCACTCTGGGAGGCAGAGGCAGGAGTATTGCTGTGATGTGAGTTGGAGGCTGAGCTCAGGGACAGCCTGAACTACAAAGCAAGACCCTGTCTCAAAAAAGAATAAATAAATAAAAATAAAATAAAATCCTTAGTTTAATACTTTTGTTTTACAAATATGGAAACTGAAGCATAGGAAAGGTGAGTTGTCTAAAGCCAGACACGCAGTTAATGGTGAGGGATAACTGAGCTCCCCAAAGCTGTGTCCAAGTGGAGATGCCAACACTTCGCGGTAGGATGGGAGTGCTTTACTAAACCACACACGAGTACGGCCCTCCCACTCTGTCCGTGGGTCCTCAACCCACAGACTCTACTAATTTCGGATGGGGGGAAAAATAGTGGTACCTGTACTGACAATGTGCAGACATTCTCTTCTTGTCATTACCTCTTCAAAATTATAATCTCACAACTGTTTACACAGCATTTACATGGTATCAGGTGCTCTAAGGGTGATTTAAGTTACATGTCAAGAAAAGCAAATACAGGAGTAGTGCATTTTATGTGTGAGACTGGAGCATCTCTGTTCTGGTAACCAGAGATCTGAACCAGTGTCCCTGAGGTATGGAGGGGACTGAATAGAGATCGCAGGGAGCCCCGCTGTGCCTGGCAGCAGAGCTATGACCCTGCAGGGACTTTGAAATTCAGTCTGGTGGTTTTAGGGGAGTCAGCGAGGACACAGCCCTCCCGACCCCCCCACCCCCCGCCCTGGGCTCCTTTGGGTCGATGCTTTGTTTTGAAGCCACTGGTGACTTTTTGGTTCAGCCAGTCTCAGTAGCTAAGCAATCTACCACAAAGGGGATGGGGTTTGAACATAGGAAAACTCTGAAAGTAAGTCACTTGTGGTCTGGGGACATCCTGAAGTTGGTCTGAACTGCTGCGGGGAAGGCGGGGAAGACAGTATGGGAAGAAAGCCAAACAAACTGTGAACAAGTCGAGCTCCTCACATGCAGATGTGCCAGAGCACTTGACTTCCGGCCTTCTGCAGTGCGAGTGTAAAGGGCTAATCTGCAAGGATTAGAGAGAAGTACAACACTGGGTGCACGGGAGGATGAGGTGGTGAGGCGGGAAGCCAGTGTCCTTGTTCTGGCAGGTAATCTGGCAGCACGGTTCTAGAATCTTGAAGATGCTCAAGTACTCTGACGTAATTCCAGCAAATGATCCTAGAAACTCACAGGGCATACTGCCAGGGAGGCAATCACAAAGATGTTCTCTGCAACACAGTTTCTAATTGTAGAAAGCTGGAAACAATGTCAACGCCAAACATCACAGGAATGTCTCCACAGATTATGAGAAATGATTAAGTGTGTCATCTCATTGGGAAGCACATTCTACAGCTGTCAAAAGGTTCTTGCAGCACGCAGGAGGCTGAGACCACAGGACTATGAGTTTGAGGCCAGTCCAAGCTGGGTGACAGAGTGAGACCCCATCTCAGGGAAAATCCAACAACAAAGGAAGCCTTCTAAGCAACATCTTGTTATTTTCTTTAGTTTTCTGAGACAGGGTCTCTCTATGTAACTCAGACTGGCATTGAGCTTGTGATCTTCCTGTCCAGCCTTCTGAGTACTGGGATAAGCGTGTGTCACCATGCCTGGCTTACCAGCATCATGGGTGACATGGGCACATTGAATTTTCCAAAACGAGAAATAGTCAGGTGTGGTGGCTCATGCCTGTAATCCCAGCACTCGGGAGGCAGAGGCAGGAGCACTGCTATGAGTTCGAGGCTTGCCTGGGCTATTCAGTGAGTTCAGGGCCAGTCTGAACTACAAAGCGAGACCTCGTCTCAAAAATTAAAAAAAAAAAGCAAAACCAAAATTAATAAAGATAAAAGGAGACAGTGATAAATCTGAAAGCAAAAAGTAATAGAACTGCTAACTCAACTATTGCCTAAAATGACTGATAAAACTGATAAGTCATTCTGACAAGTCTGAATAAGAGGACAAAAAGAAAGAAACATACAGTTTAGGAATGTGGAAAGATTAAAATAAGATAGAGAAGTTTTTTTTTTTTTTTTTGAGACAGGGTCTCGTTTTGCAGTTAGAATTTCAACACTAAAAAAAAGACATTGAGAAAAGGAGAAAGAACGAAGCCGGAAGCACAGTAGGGAGGCACCGCCCCGAGCACGCACCATCAGCGTCCGGGCCACGTGACAGCCCAGGGTCCCGGCTCCCAGCAGCAGGCACTTGGCAGACACCACTCTGTCTAGGTCCAATGTTGGGACCAGCCTCCAACACATGAGTTTGAGGTTCAGATCCACCGATGACTCTGCTAACCTAGAAAAAGGGGGACCAGTTCGTTCTGTCACTCACTCACCTGCACCCCATCCTGTCCTGAAGGATGGAAAGCAGCCATGACAGAAAACAAGAAATAATGAGGGATTTATGATCAAGGGGAAAATACGATGGAGTCTAGGGTACTAGGAAGGGACAGACTGCCCCAGACTGCCCGGCAGCCTGACCCGGTCCCCAAGGGCCTCCCAGCAGACAAGGAGTTGACCTCTGACAGCCAGGGTGAGAAAGGAAGCCCGACGACTGAGTCTGTGATGAGAGACACCCTGCTGAGGAGTGCACCCTGGGCAGGGGACAGGGATGCCTTCCACAGCTCCCCACGGGCAGCACGCTGCTCTGCGGCCTGACACATGGCGCGGGTTCCCACGATTCCTCCTACAGTGTCCTCCGGGGCAGGCCCACGACTAAAGGACTGACGATGCCTAGGACAGGGGCCGTGTCTGAGCGTGAGGCCAAGACGAAGTGTGAACGTCTGGAAGGACAGACCAACTGCAGACTGCATGCGAACGCTCTCTCTCACAACCAAAGCTGAACCAGCAGTGGGGACAGGTGGCAGACCTTCGGCCACACCTGCCTGCCCGGAGCTGACCAGCTACAGACGATGCAGCTGTCTCCTTTCTGGCGCGGGCACTGCGCACCGAGACACTTGCCTCTTGGGGTCCATGCACTCGCTGAGGTTCACCATCCGCGGCCCCATGCCTCCCTTCTGGTTCTTCTCCCATCCGACAGCTTTAGGGCAATCTGAAGGCAAACGCAACACCAAGTTTAATAAAGAAGGGGAGGATAAAAAGTCACACAGCAACCTCGCCTCACAAAGGTGAAGGTTCACAGTGGCCCCAGCCCGCCCCCACTTCCTCCAAGTCTCTCTGAAGAGGCGGAGGGCCTGGACTTCAGCGGCTCACCACCGCTGCCGCCCCATCCTGCCTGGTGCGGGGAGTCTCACTTAGGAGGCCATGAGATGCAAGGACAGCCTTGCAGGGCCAGGCTTCCGAATGCGTCCCTCGCCTCTGTTACTAGACGCGGCTCAGAGACGAACCTGTTCAGCGGGGCGGCTCTGGGAAAGGCTCCACCTGAGCGAGACCTCACTGGGCAGATTCTGCTGAGATCCTGCTGGGCTCTGAACCTCTCTGTCCAGTGTGTCCGGCTGCTCAGGCCTCTCGACTGAGAAGGTCAGAAGACCCCTGTCCTGCTACCAGCTGCTTTCCCTTGAAGCTCCTCCTCAGTGGCTCGGTGCCCTCCCTGGCCCAGCTCTTCCCTCTGTCCTCTCTGAAGCCCCACTATGGGAGCACCTGGACTCCAGTTTCAGTAGTTACCACGTGTGCCTGATTCTATGCTGAAGAACCTTAAGAAGCCGGGTGGAGCCACATGCCTATAATCCCTACATTTAGGAGGCTGAGGCAGGAGAATCACCCTGAGTTTGAGGCCAGCCTGAACTACACAGTGAGATCCTGTCTCAAAAGCCAAACAAAAATAGAAAAGAGAACCTTGGGAAATGCTTCATACTTACATCTGTTCTCTCTCCCTAGTCCCCAGTGTCACTGACATACATCTGGGTACCCACACTGCAGCGACGGAGAAGACACTCCAAAGCCTGCACTAAGGAACTGCTTCAGCACGCTTAGCTTTGTTTCCCAGACTATCTGGCTCTCTGCCTTTCTCTCCACCACCCCAAGAGCACCAATTCACCCTCCTGGCACGGGCAGGGAAATGCTGCTCAAACCAGCATTAAGTATTCAGTACTCAAGGGGCTATACCTACTTCTAAGACCATTAGATGTACCTGAAGCTTATGAACAAGGACAATGACCATGTACCAAAATAACACTGATTTACCACATCTCCCTCCACAGCATCTACACCCACAGCATTTGCCCCAGACTAATGCGATGATGTTTTAGGGTGCTGAGCCTTCCACTAGCCAGGCCAGGGGGCGTCTTCACTCTGCAGGCAGGGAGCAAAAGGAGGCACGGGGCACAGAGCCATGCTTCCTGCCTCTGGACAGGGCGAACCTGGGGCTCTGTGCACCGTAGGCAACTGCCACGATCCCAGTTCCCCGAGATCCACCACCATGCGGCCTCCCGGCAACGCTGCCACACGTGTCTCAACAGTGGGGCCGGGCTGGCTGGCTTCACACTGTGCCCACATCACAGCAGAGTCATGCACAGACTACGTGGCTGCAGTGCTGCCGGGTGACTTGACCTATGGGTCGCGCCGTGCACACCGTGTGCCCGACAACACTGTTCTGCGTGCCTGGAGACCAGGGAATACAGTCTCTCAAAGTTTTGTTTAGTATAAAGTTTATTTGCAGCCAAGAGAAAAACAACAGCTGCCTTTCCTAACCTGACAGATACAGAGAGCCTAAGCTACCCCCCCAACCCCGGCCCTGTTTGTTTTATTCTAACACAGGATCTTGCTAAGTTGTCCAGGCTGGCAATCACCTGGTAGTGCTTCCGCCTCAGCCTCCCTGTAAGCTTACATTACTGTAAGATTACAGTAATCCCTGTAAGCTGGGATTACAGGCAGGTACCTTACCTGGCTGACACCCTGTTTGAGTTAACACTCATGCCATCTCCCTAAACCATCTTTTAAGTTGAGGTTTAGAACAAATGCGCATTTACATCAACGTTACAGGGAAGCTAGTTTATTTTTATTTATTTTTTTAATTGATTTCGTTGTTATGTACATATAAATCTCCTGAGTTTGTTTATATGTACATATAAATCTCTATAGGTCATCACCAAGAATGGTGTGTCCTGATTCTTATTTTTTTCTCCTCAGGGAAGCTATTTTAGAATGCGCCAGAAGAGGGAGCTAAAGAGATGCAAACTTAAGACAGAAACCAGCCGGATTCCTTAAGGCTCTGAACTGGAAAAATAAAGAAAGAAGCACACAGACTATTTTGTCCTGTTTTCTCTCCCAGGTGTCTGCGGCAGACATCTGCGCCAGTCACAGAACCGCTGAGCCAAGCCCAGAGCCTCTCATTTCTGCACTCTAGAAAAGACACCCCCCAGCATACACTCATGAGCTGAAGACAGCAGTGTGCAGAACAAGAGGTGAAGAGGCACAAATCTGATTGTCTGCATGAGGTACCTAGCAAAGCACGCAAGTCCCATCACCACGAAACTGATCTCGGAAAGGGGTACAGAGAGCACAGCATGAGCAGACGGAAAATTCACATAATGCTGATCAAGCACCTACAATACTCTAGACATTCTCTCTGCCTTTTTACACATCACAGATTCCTCACAGGAAGTACTTCATGGGGGCACACACTGTAATCTCAGGTCTTTGGGAGGCTGAGGCAGGAGGATCTCAAATTTGAGTCCATCCTGGGAAACTGCTAAGCACTACCTCAGAATTAAAAGGAAAGGAGAGCTGGGGAATGTGGCTCAATGCAAAGGCTTTGGGCTCAATCTCTGCTACCATAAAAAAAGAAAAGAAAAACTCTATGAAATAAGTATAATGTCCTTATTTTATTTATTTGATTGGTATTTCATTTTTTTAATTAAAAAAAATTTTTTTTGAAACAAGGTCCTGCTTTTGTAGTTCAGGCTGGCCCTGAGCTCACTATAGGTAGCCCAGGCAAGCCTCAAACTCACAGCAATCCTCCTGCCTCTGCCTCCCAAGGGCTGGTTTTTAATTTTTGAGTCTGGGTCTCGTTGTGTAGCTTAGACGGGCTTTGAACTCACTATGTAGTCTAAATTAGTAGCAATCTCCCTGACTCAGTCTACCAAACAAAAGGATTCCAATTGTGCGATACCATATTCAGCGTACATCCTAATTTTACTCAAATGAGCATGTATTCAATCTTTACAAAAACATAAATATGTACACCTACAGACACACGCATACACACGTAGATATAAATCTCTCTAAGTCCAACTTTCCTGATTTATGTCTGTCACAAGGGGATCAAGTACAGGGAGATGGAGGAGGAGAAATGGTACTTTTAGTGAAAGTTTTACTGTGGAGAACAGGATCATACACAGGTTTAAGGACCTAAAAAATATGTATGTGCATTAATACTTCAGTCTTCCTTTAAGAAGGGACAGGGCCACAGATGTAGCTCAGTGAAGCCACACCTACCTGGCAAGTGCAAGGTCCTGAGCTGGATTCCTAGTACCAAAAAAATAAAAACAAAAGAAGGGACAGAAATATTTAAAAATAAAATGAAAACTGTGAGGGAAAAAACCCTCAAGACTACTGGAGGTGGTGGCACACACCTGTAATCCCAGAATTCAGGAGGCTGAGGCAGACAGATCATCGAGGGTTCAAGGCCAGCCTGATGCACACAAGGAGACTCTGTCTCAAAAAAACAAAGCAAAAACAAAAACACCCTCAAGACTGAAAAAGCTGCCTAAAGAACACTTCCTGGCGCCAGTCTCTGTCTTTGTTCAGACAGGATGACAGGGCATGACTCTGCTCTGAGGAGGGGTATGCTAGGGAAGTGAGACAGGAGTCTCCAGCACTTCTGTGGGGAAGGATGGAGGTCGGCCATTCGGCGCGGCCTCTGCGGGCTCAGAGTTCAGTGCATCTTCTGACATGGTGCGTTACCTGGGCTGAAGGCCATTTCTGGGAGCCTCACTTCGAAGACGATGCTGTGTGTGACATCTCTGGCCCCCTGCATGGTGCGGTCCCGAAAGCAAAGGACTTCGACGGACTGGAAGCTGCTGCTCCTGTCACCGAGCCCAGGTTGGGAGGATTTTATGATGTAATTGTGAAGAGGAAAAAAAAAGAGCCCAGTAAGAGCTTCACACAGCAATAATTCAGTGCATTCTGCTCCTCCTCTCCAACACACTCAGAACGGCCTTAACCCGGGGGAAGCTGAATAGAACCCCACTGTCTGGGGCTCGATGCCCAGCTGGCTGTCATTTTTTCTAGGTGAATTTTATACAGCATTCACACTGTGGAGGGACATTTGTGAAGAATGAAGCTTTTAGGCCAGAGATAAGTGCCCCTGTGAGGCACTTACAAAGACACTATGAGATCTGGGCACTTCTGACCCCTTCCTCCCTTGGGAAGTCTGAGTTTGCTTCCTTGTACGCCTGTGTTAACACTTTCTCCAGAGCCTAGCAGGTCTAAGGAAGAGCGCACAGGCGCCACCGAGTATAAAGGCTCTGGTTACAGGCTGCCCCAGTCGCTACCCATCCCTCTCAGAAGGACCCCCTTCCCCACCTCGAAGTTGCCCTGAGGCCTGGCCTGCCTCAGTTTCTATTTAAGTGAAACTGGGAAAGGTGTCTTCTTTCAGGTCCGCTTACTTCAAGCAGCATCAGGGCTTTTGCATGTACCTGTGTTGCTGATGTGCCAGTACTTCCTGCAGACTGGCACAGTCAGGCACAGTTCCTGCAGCGGCCCACTGTAAGGAACTCTATTAATTCTGCACCCCACTGATGGGCAAGGGGCTCTGCTCAGCTTGGGGTGCTGAAGGATAATGCTGCTGGAAACATTCTGTGCGACTGCAGAGCTGGGGTATTTTTAACTTTGGTAGATGCTGCCAACGTTCTCGCAGCAGCATGTCAGGTCCCCACACCCCGCGACTGCAGCTGCTCTTGGCAGGGTCCCTGCAGTAAGTCACTCTGGGGACAGGCGCTAGCACCTCTTTATGGTTTTGCTGCTGTCACCGTGACAACTGAGGGTGTTTGCATCTCTTAGGTATCTACTGGCTTTTGGATACTCTCTGCTTTCATTCTTTTACGATCAGGAAAAAATTGAGCATGGCAACAACAGGAAATCCCTCCCTGAAACCAACCTGGATGGCCTGTGGGGAGGGCTGGCAGATTTCAGCGTCAGGGCCACCAGCTACGCACCTCCCACAGTCTAAAATAGTCTCACTTCCTAGCAGACCTGATTAAGGACTCACCACTGAGGGAAACTGGGGTATGGCTGACTTATTGATTTATTTTTGGTTTCCATATCAGTAATGAAACAAAAAACACACTTGGGAAAACAAAGATTAAGACAGACAAGACGTAATTAAAAGACAGACAAGACAGATAGATAGGACACACACACACACACACACACACATGTAAATACCATCTGTGGGCTGCCAAGACCAAAAAATTCCTCAAAGGCCATCCGGGGTACTGGGCTAGGTTACAGGGGTCATAGACACCGACCGTTATCTGTGAACAGAGGAAGCCTCTGATGAGTCAAGCGAGTCAGGTTCACAGGAGAGATGCTGCTCACGCTTCCGACCTGCTGCTTAATTCTGTCCTGCAAAGTGTTATGGATTAGCTGCTTGGCAGAGAGATGAGGGGAAGAGTGGAGATCTCAAGGACCTCATGCTAGACAACAGAACTCCCTGACGGCAGGAATCAGCCCCTGTACCTAGCACAGAACAACAGTGAGGTCCCCTGAGGGAGGGGAGGGAAGGAGGCGCTCTGTCAGGGCACCCAGAGGAAATCCTCTCACACAGAGACAGGGGCTGTGAAAACTGCTCCCTTGGCAATGAGGAGAAAAGTCAGAGAGGGCACTGCCACTGCGACGCTGCAATGAGTGCAAATCCAAAGCCAGGCGCCCTCCACAGCTGACATGTTCCTTCCCTCTCCTGGGCCTCCCTCTGGAAAACCCTACTCAACTAGAGGGCATTTCTCCAGCAACACCATCCCCTGGTGTTGGGGCCGCTCTGTCCTCCCAGCTTCCATGGGTCTTTGTACATTACACACAAGATGTTGTGGAATTTTTTGGTCTCCTTTCTCTTAAAGACCACAAACACCCAGATTTTGATTTCTAAACACTTCTGTCCAATTAAAGGAGTTAGAGTGATGGGGACCTCTGGGTAATTCTAGGGCTAACCTGGGAAAACACACAACCAGCCTGGCATACCCAGTACCAGAAAATAAGGAAGTACTCAAAGAGCAAAGGAGAGGGGTACACCAAGGGATGCGGGAGTCAGCAGCGTGGTCCACAGCCAAGGCCACAGCTATCAGGGCAGCAACATAAATAATGTAGTATTGGGTTAGAACTGAAAGCATGAAATACGTGTTCACACTGATACAGAGGAATCGGTACCTAAATGAAAGTAGGAGACAAGTCACAAGGTAAAGACTGGAGAACCTGACTGCAGACAATGCCTCTCCATGAGAGGAATGTGCTCCTCTCCCAAGGCGGGCTGGACCTGGGGACTCACTTTACAGTGGAGAGACCTGGCGGACACTGCACTCACCCAGCAGTCAAGGCAACATCACCAAGGACACCCTGACGGCACACGATCATGAGCCTGCTCTCCCCCAGTACTTGGTCCCCAAACCCATAACCTCAAGCTACTCACAGGAAAGCGAGCTCAGGGACGGTCCTCAGAATTATGAAAACCATCACAAACTAGACAGTGTGAGGAACTGACAGCAGAGGAGACGAAGGAGATGTGACAACAAAAGGCAGTGTGGCACCCTGGGAGCCGGAAGAGGGGGATCCTGGGAAACTGGGTAAAACTGAAATAAAGTGAGCGATGTACTGATGTTGGCTTCTTAGTTTTGACAAGTGTGCCATGGTGATGGGAGGTGACATTAAGGTGCCATTCTCCCATGATGAGTACACAGATATAAAGGAGGTACTGTAGTGAATACTGATGAATGAAGAAAACACAGGACAGCAAGTGGATGCCTAAGTGGGTGGGTGGATGGATGGATGGATGGGTGGGAGAAAAGGAGGAAGGGAGGATAGAGAAAAGGCTGGCAAAACAAACAAACAAACAAACAATTAACACACAAGCTCCCTTCTTCAGCATAGGATGGGTTAAATGAAAATGTGGCCAATATTTTGTTTCATGTTGATCTAGTTGGTTTTGCAGGACGGGATTAGCCCAGACACCTCCATATAATTCTGCCAACACCTGGATACTGTCAGCCACAAAGTAGAAGCTTAAGTAATAATTAGACTAGAGGGGGAAAAAAGATAAAAAATACCATTAGTAGCACCATAGTTGAGATGGTTAATAAAACCACAATTTTGTTGTATAAACATTTTTATTACAACTTTTAAATAAAAATGAGATCATACTATGAATATTGTTTTTTATCTCGTTATGTTGTAAACTTTTTTTCCATGTCAACAGTTGTCAGTAATGATACCATAGGTTTTGTCTCCCTTTGGAGGACAACTCATTAGTTTGCCTTTGTGTTCAGGAAATCTCAGAAAATGTGTTTCACTACTGCATAACCAGGTAATTATTGTACTATTTCAAAGACAGTCTTTAAAGATATTTGCTAGTCAGCTGAGGATGCACGCCTGTAATCCCAGCACTTGAGGCTGAAGCAGGACTACTCCAAGTTTGAGACCAGGCTAGATAACATAGTTCAAAGCCAGTCTTAACTACAAAGTGAGGCTTTGTCTCAAAAAAAGATTTTTTTCCTGTCTTTTCTACTACATAAAATGTTCTTCCTAAAACTGAAGCTTTTTCCTGTCTAGGTGCATTTCCACGTCTGAAATACAAACAGATTCATGTTTTACACAGACAGGTTCATCTCTATGGCTAGCTCTTCAGGAAACACAGAATACCTCCACGTGAGATTTCCAAGGGAGACAGAACATCGACAGCACCTGGGGATCCTGTAGAACAGGGCTTGTCCAGTGCCAGGAAGAGAGCCCGACCCCTTGGGCTGCAGCTCTTCTACCTGATCTGGAGCGCTCTGCCTGTGTGCTGGGCGGCCAACAGCACTCTCAGTGTCTGGGGGCTGCACCCAGAAACCTGTGTCTACAACAAGATCCACAGGGGCTCGCATGTCGCTGGTCTGTCCCTTGGCCTGACTTTGGAAGCCCATGTAAACAAACAAACAAAAAAAGCCTGGGGCTATTTTCATTACCTCAAAAAGCCTGGATTGGCACACAGCCCCTGGGCTCTTCAGAACAGGAGGGCCTTAGCAGCATCTGCACCGCAGGGGCTTCCCAACCTCACCTTCTGGAAAGACATCTAGGCCTCTTCCACCCCTGCTGAGTCAGAGTCTGCACTTAACCAAGAACCCAGGAGATTCCTCCGCCTGGCAACTCCGAGAAGCATGCTCTTCCCTGCACTGGGGCAGCACCCAGGAGCCTTCAAACGTGCCACTGTCTGCACTCCACGACAGAGATTTTGATTCATCAGACGGGGTTTAGCTGCAGCACTTGTTTTGCTTTGTCTTGGTGCTGGGGACTGACACAGGGCTCGCCTCTACGCAGGCAAGCCTCCACCACAGAGAAGCCGCAACCAGGCCCCACCTACCTTCTGTTCTAAAACATTTCCTGGTGCTTACAATGTGTGGCCATTTCACAAACCCTTGCTTGACAGACTGCAACAGTTCTGCACGAGTGACCCTTAGAAGTGCCCAGGAGTATTGAACTTGCATCCCTCCACCCCTGTGCGCTCAGTGAGGGCCCCTTGGGATTCTTAGTCACCCTGTCATCCCAGGGCCTGGCGTCTGAGGAGAAAAGGACTTGCTTCCCAAGGGCTCACTGCACCCTCTGGTTTTCCCTAGGGTAACTGATGACATGACAGCTATGCTTTCTTGACTGACAAGCATTGTGCAGTACAAAATGCACTTTAAAATGGGACAGGAAATAAAAAGGAAATACTACAACATTAAATATGTACAATAACCATAAGAAATTCTTGATATCAGAAAAAGGATAATAGGAAAAAAAAAAGCACCCCAGAACGGAAAAATCCCAAGGCCTTCCTATCTGCCTCTCTGACTGACACACAGGCACTGTGCGACAGAAGCAGCATCCGCTGGATTCATGTTTCTGTCCCCAACACCTAGCGAATCTGTCGAGTGGGTGACAGACTGATCAGTGTTTCCGGGCACTAATATGTGAACATCAGGGGCAGGGACCCTGCAGGCAGTGAGAGGGAGAAGGTGACATCTGGGGACACAGACCTGAGTTTCCACACAGAACCCTGGCATAGTACCTGGTCAGTTCCCTTTCCTTCCCTCTGAGCTTTCTCCACACAGCAGGGTTCCGAGCCTGTGGCACTGTAACCCTGGGGTCCTCCTGGGAGACAGGGTGAGAGAATGGCTTCAAAGACACCTGTGACAGCAAGAGAGCGTGGAGCACGCTCCCAGCCCAGCGCTTCCTCTGAACTAACGAGTCGGTCTCCCAGCTGCCGCCCCACCTGCCACCTTTCCACCAAGAGCACCTCTTTACCAGGTTCCCCTCCCGCAGTTCCAGCAGTCAGCACCTGCTAGACCAACTACACTGTCCTAGGGCATCATCATTTTAACTTCACTTTTTCAAGTCAGCCAAAGTGCCTACAACTTGTGTTGAGCTGGGGTCTAAGTTGCCTGGAACTTATGATCTTCCTTCCTCAATCTCCCGAGTGGCCAGAACAGCTGCACTTAGAACTCTATGTTCAGCAAAGTCAGGGGAAGTGGGGAGAAGGCTGCTTCTCTCCTCCAGCAGCACAGGAACAGCTTGTTGGCTCAGCTCAGCGTGTTTGTGCCTCCCTCCGCAGCTAATCACAGACCTGAGTCAGGCCTGCCTCACCTGCAAAATGCAAGGCTTGAACCATTTCTTCTCAAAAGACTACTGTTAGCCCTAGAAGCAGAAGACCTTGGGCAACGTTAGAGAGAAATCCTTACACAGGACATAGGACAACAGACCATGTTAAGCTCAGCCTGTTGGGTGTCTAAAGGCTACTCACTGAGCTATGACAATCTTACAGAAAGGCTGAGTCTCACTCTTCAAATGGGGCTCATGTAATGTCCCCAACCACTTCCTCTCATATGACCCTTGGCGTCTAACTTAACTTTTCTGTGTCCTAATTTCCTCCTTGATCAGGTAAGTCACCTGCACTTAGCACAAACTGAGAACAGCTCAACAAATGGTAACTATGGCAACAACATACACACACCAGGCAGCACCTTCAATGGCCTCTACGCAGCTCCAGCTGCCACTGACAATGGTCTATCTTTGGCTTCAAGGTCTTCTTTGTGCAGTTTGGAGAGAGAAGAGGGTATGAGTTCTTGTTTATCAAATCCGCTCCCGGGTCCAGGTTTTAGCATCAATGAAGGACGAATTGGGGCCAAGCACTGACTGCATTACTGTGGAAGTGCAGGTGTTAGATGCAACAAGTGGGTGCCCAGCTTCAAAAAGCAAGCACATTTCTCAAATTTAGCACAAAGCAAATAGGGCTAAGATGGAAAAAGAGATCTTTTTGAGTAGAAATGACCAGGAATAAGGTTTTTTTAGAACAACCTGACCTGAGATGAGCTATGTAGAGAGCAGGAAAGCTCTGCTAAGAAAGGAATTTACCACTGACTCACAGGGAGGTCAGCCTGAAAAGGCTTCAAAGGAACAAATTCTCCTTCCAGGCACCAGGCACACAGCAGCATCCGGCAAACACCAGAGTCCCTGTGACACGATGCTAAATACCCAGTGTCTCTCCCTGATGATTCAAAAGTGACTCTAAACTCTCTCAGTACCCTAGGAGCTCAGGGAACTCCACTGTGCCAATCAGAACATTAGGTAAACCAGCTTAACTACTATTAAGCAAAAAGAGAAAAAGGTTTGTTTGTTTGTTTGTTTTTTGAGACTGAGTCTTGCTATGTATTCCAGGCTGTCCCTGAACCCACTATGTAGCCCAGGGTGGCCTCAAGCTCATGGTGATCCTCCCACCTCAGCCTCCCAGGTGCTAGGATTACAGCATACACCACGACACCTGGTTGTTAATAGATTTTTAAAAAATAGAATCAGAGCCAGGCATAGTGGTGTACACCTGTAATCCCAGTGCTCAGGGAGCTGAGTGGGCAGGATCGCTGTGAGTTCGAGGCCAGCCTGGGCTACACAATGGATTCAAGGCCAGCCCAGAGTATATAATGGAATCCTTTCCCAAACAAGTAAAAGTGGGATCAGAAATATGTACCGTCTAAGAGTTAGGGATTCTAGACTTGGCTGTGCCACAGATCGTGTGAACTTGGGCATATACTTTTCTAACAGTACAAATCAGCAGAAAAGAAGCAAAATGTAACTGAAAAGAAAATACATGCTGTTTTGAAGGTTAAAGCAGCAGCAATCTTCCCACGCGGCAGAAAGCACGCAGCTCACTGTAACAGCACAGTCATGACCTGGCTACAGCTCACCAAGCAACTGGCTGAAAAGCACTATGAGAAGGAAAGAGCAAAACTGTCAGCTGGGTTTCCTCAGCCAGAAGGTTTTCCATTGCACTCCCATGAAACAAGCTTATCTGACAAGTGCTGTCTTTCCTCAGCTAAATACTTGACATAACAGGAAGTGTACCAAAGAGGTAACACGTTCTAAAAGTATATGGAAAAAATTCCAAAGACTAAATGTGTTTCAAGGCGCCAGCTGCTAAGATGCAAAGAGACCACTAAGCGAAGGAAGAGCCAATTCATGGCAGAGCAGTAGCTGCTCTTCCGATGCTGCTGTGTGTGCAGATGTGACAGCCCCAGCATGGCAGGCTCGGCTGCTGACAGTGCAGAACCGTCCTCAGACATCCACTCCTCCTAGCTGCTCTGAGAGAAGAAAGTCAAGCTTCCCAGCAGCTCAGCAGTGGGGTGGGCTGTGCGCAACATGGTCATCAGAACCAGCCTGCAGCACAGCAGGGCCGCTCCAAGCAATAGGTGGAACATAATCTCGTGGTGGGACATGAGGACCCAGACATGCCTATGCTCAGCTTTCCCAATGTGACAATGCTAACGCTGTCAGGGGACACAGCTGGCAGCGGGAAACTGGCACAGCTTGGAAGTGAAGATTGTTATATGCAGTGGTGTGCAGGCTTCGACAGCCCACTGTTACCATCTCTGCTCAAGTCTATCTGCACATGGGTGGCTGAAAACAGACATGAAAGGGTGATACCAAGGAAATAAGCAAACACTATAAAATCAAGGTGTCCCTTTCCCTCAAAATGTGAGGCTGGAAGACTGCAAGTTTGAGGCTGGCCTAGCAACCGAGCAAGACTTTGTCTCAAAATAAAAATTAAAAAGGGCTGGCATGGAGGCCTGGGGGAGGGAGGGATGTAGCTCAGCAGCAGGGCACTTCCCTAGCACACACAAGGCCCAGAGTTCCATCTCTAATGCCACTGTAACAGCAACAAAAACTACCTCAAAATGTTCAGCTGTTCAATTTTTCTTTACCTAGACACCCCTTCTTTGAAAACAATTCAAAATAAGAGTTATAAGAAACCTCCATGTGGAGAACAAGGGTTTGGGTGTGGCTCGGTGGTAGGCATAGCACTTGCCTACCATGTGTAAGGCCCTGGGTTTCATCTCCAAAAACCTTAATAAGATACATTATTATACATCCATGCAAAAGGATGTATAATACAGAGTACAATACTATTATACAGTGGGCCTTTGACTTACGAGCTCATTTTGTTTACAAGAACTGGTTATAACTCAAGCTGGACAACTCAAAGCTCAGGCTCTTCTACACGGCCTTCAAAGTCTCTCTCTTGTGTGCAGGCAGATCTCAGAGTCCTTAGGGAGATTCCAGCCCAGGATTTCTCATTTAACCCCGTGGAGGAAGCGATGTTGTAGTGCTCCTTCTAGAACTCTTTAATCTATATCTGAAACCACATGAAAGTGCAAGCAGCCAACAGTCAGGTTGTAACTCAAGACTCTGTGAGTTAAAACTAAAATTCTGGTCATGACACTAGCTGTTAGTATACCAGGCTGGTCATAAATCAAGGGTCCACTGTGCTATAACTGGCTGCATATTAATGTGTTAGCATACATATTAAACTATTAACAGGGGTACCTTGGCTTAATTCTACCATAATTCTGGCCACAAACTGATCTATACAAGAACTGAATCAAATTCATTGGTTAGGTTCAAAGATGACATGGTGGGGAAATCTGATTTGGTTCTTATACAGTGTAATTTTAGTTTTTTTAAAAAATGCACAGAAAAGCATTACCAGGAAATACATAAAAAGCTCACTGAAAAATCCCAAAGCTTAATAGCTAAAGAACTTTGTGAAAGTCAAAAACAGACAGATGCAGAGGGAATTAAACTAATGCTTGGAACTATGACATGAGTTCATTTATGTGTCGGTACAGTAAGCCTCTAACTAGAAATGAGTTCTGTTCTGGGAGAACATTTATAAGTCGGATTCCTTCCCGTGTCTGACAAGGTGAGTCTTACATAACACATCTGTGAAAGTTCACAACTCAAATGTCCTTCAATTGGGCACTTGCTGTATTTACAAAAGGGTCACTCCCTGGGCAAATCTCATCTTCTAAACTTCAGGTGATGAGCTTCCAGTGATTCAAATCATTTAATGTGCAACAACTAGAATTTTTCCAAAAGATAAAACAGAATAAAGAAAAGTACCACTGTATTTTGTAAAAGTTTATATGTGCATGCACATGCATGTGAAGACACACATGTGCTGAGACATAATGTCACATAATGTTATAGAGATAATGTCACAATCTGTATTACGAACTATAAGTGACAAAGCTTGGCAATAAGCAGTCATGTTACCAACCACACATCACCCAGAAATGAGAGGAAAGCAGTCATGGACGCCCTTCCGATGGGCGCTGACTAAAGATGGCAGCTGGGTGGACTGGGAAAGCCTCCCCGCAGCATGGAGCACTGGCCCGCCAGCCCTGCCGTTTCCAGCAGGGATTCTCTGCTAGGGGGACCACTCATTTCTTCAATTTCTGAAAACCAAAAAAGCAGGGAAGTCTGCCTCTCTCTGGTCAAGAAAGTCAGCCGCATGACTCAGGTATCAGTCTTTCATTTTTATGGAATAAACGAAGACTGAAGTTAATCCAAAGAAGTTTCCTTTGACAGTTCATCTGATTGATATCCTAAGAAGACAGAGTGGCAGTGATTATACTGTGTGAGTAAAACTTCACCTTTTCATTCTCCCCAACCCCAGGATGAGGGGACAGAGGCCCAGGGGTGTCCCAGGCCAGGACAGATTTCTCCAAGGCAGGCCAACACCTGCTTCCCTTCACCTTCCTCCAGCCTGGGGACCCAGAGAGGACTCAGGAGTGGTCTCAGGGTGCCCATGACGTTAGGTCTGGAGCTGGGGACAGATGTGGAATCTGCTGCAGCAAGAAACTGCTATTTCCACAAATTCTTGAGGAAGTCATGCAACTGTGCCAGCTGGGCCCAAATGAAGAACCACAACTCTGAGTTCCCCATGGCAGATCACATGCTTGCTCCATATTCTGTCCTCTGAACCCCACTAACCACTCCCTGACTCACCGGACAGACTTCAGGACAATCTGGGGAAGGCTTCATGAAGGTCATGGCCTCGATCAGATCAGAGCACTCGTGCTGGGGAGACTGTTCCCCTATCAGAGCTGCCCAGGACCACTGAGAGGCTCAACCCAGGGGCTCCCATGTGCAGCCTCCAGCCCTCACCACAACTCTCCTGCCTGGAGCCATCCTTCTGCTGTGCTTCACACACCCAGAAGGATATTATGGGACTACAGATGCCACAGCAGGAAGTCACAGGCAGGGCATCTCCCTGGCAGGGACATACTTACATGAGAGGAAAGGATTTTAATCAAACAGCACCCAAGAAAATGTAAAATTAAAACTTTCTTAAAGAAACACTACACAGTCGGAATCTCAGTGCTACAGAATGGATAACAGGTACAGTAAGCGGGTAGCCAGAGTGTAAGGGTGGGAGCTCATACTGAAGAGTGCTTATTCCAGGAAGAAGAGCAAGGAATTTCAAGCAGAAGCCATCATGCGAGGAACACTATAGAGAAGCTGGAATTCTGCTGAAGAGTGACTCCCGGTAAGGTAAGAAAAGCAGGAAGGGCTGAGGTATCATGGAAGTCACTGCATGCACGGGCAACCACCACGGGCACCAAGGCAGGGAAGCTGGGCTGCTGTGCTAACATGGCTCAAGACTGTGAGGGACAAAGGTGGGCGGACCCGTTTCAGCTCATGGATGCCAGAAGGTGGCCAGCTCAAGCTCATGAGAGGTCAACGCGATAGAGAAAGAAACTAGGGCTCCTTGGGGTGAGGCACAATCCAGAGACGGAAAGGCATGTGTGCGGCAGAGAAATAGGTGACGATACACGGTATCTGCATTAGAAGACTGTCATTAGATGAGATGGGTGATGGGCAAGAGGATTTCACCAAGGAGAGAGACTTCTGTGGGATGTCCATGGGTAGAATACACATCAGTGAGATGACACAGCACTGGGAAAAGACACATCCAGAATGGGTTCTAGGCACGTTGGGCTGTTGTAGTGGGAGTGCCAATAAAAACCACTGAGCTTCCTGGGGCAATCATTTATGAGGGGAACACTGGGTGAGGAAGCAGGAAAGACGGCAGACACCACAGCACCAGGCTCTCAGCCTGGCACAGATGAAGGCAGCGGCACCAAAAGATCACTTTGCAGTAGCACATGCAGGACTGAAGTAAGAGGATTCCCAGGGTCCAGGGGAGACAGCGAGGCCCTGGCTAGAGCTGCGTGCGGCAGGGAAGAGAAGCTAAAGCGCAGATGTGAACTAAACCCAGAGAGGAGAGATAACCTGGATACTGATAGCAAGTGTGGCACAGTTGGGAGACCTGCACGAGTTCAGTTCCAGGGGTGGAAGAGCACAGATACAAACTGGATTCCAAAACACCCTGTGCTGAGGAATGAGTTTCCAATTTATAATGATCTGCGGTAACATGAATAGACAGCAAGAGTTTCTCTGACCTTTGTCCTTTGACCTTGGAAGAAATCACTGTAGTGTTTAAGCAAGGAAACCAGCACCACATCATCGTCGTACTTGATTAAGAAGTAAGGCAGGGCTGAGACACCTTCTGTTTGGCAGAGACCATCATACGCACGCTCAAGGGCGAGGATCTGCACACAGAAAGCCTGGAGTTATTTTCTAGACAGTTACACATGTCCTTCTGAGTACAAAGAGACAAGAAATGACAGGCACCTTAAAGCCAAAGACTGGAAATGATCAATCACCACTGTTATTCTTCCGCAGCAAATGAAGAGTTGCCACCTACTAGTACCACTTTACTTTTCTACAAATCCTTCCAGGTGTCTGTCTTAGATGGGCAGACGGGGGCATTTCACATACAGCATTGGAGCACCCTGAGTAGTTGATCAGAGGCCCCCTGGAGTAACCAAGCACTCTTTCCCTCCTGTGTGAACACACATCATCTCACCACCGGTGAGTTTTACCATGAACCTTCTCATAATCTTAATGTCTTTGTACAGACAAAATTCACATACCATATAATTTGCTCATTTGAAATGTTCACCTCAATGGTTTTCTTTTTTCTTTTTTTTTTAATATGCTCACTGGATTGCATAACCATCCCTGAGAAAATACCAGGACATTTCTTTCCTCCCTAAAAGAAACTTAGTACCTACAAGCAGTCAACCTCCATCCATAATCCTTTTCCCCAACTTACATTTCTTTTTTTTTTTTTTTTTTTAGGTTTTTGGAGACAGGGTCTCGCTTTGTGGTTCAGGCTGGCCCTGAGCTCAGCCTCAAACTCACATCACAATCCTCCTGCCTCTGCCTCCTGAGTGCTGGGATTACAGGCGTGAGCCACCACGCCCGGCACTGTGGTATGTGGTACTGGTTGCTGCTGGGTGTGGGTCTCCCCACCCAGTATTGTTATGTGGTTACCGGGGAATCGAACCCGGGTCCTTGCGCTTGCGAGACAGGCACCGGAACCACTGAGCTAACTCCCCGGCCCCAACTTACATTTCTTGTTGAGAAATTAGTTCCACAAAGCCACAATTCTGGGTCTATTCTAAATCAGCCTTTTTAAACATCAGTAAAGGCCACTCCCCAGCTTCAGAGTCCAAGATGTTAGTGACTGGTATCGTGCATGAATCCTAATCATCTTAACATTCAAATCCTTGCTGCAACAGTAACTGGCCTCTGGTCGGGCTGTGCTCCACCAGCCTGACCATCTCAACCTGCCTTCTCACTGCCAGTTTCCGGTGGCTCCACGAACAACCATGCACACCTTGCATGTGCCACTCAGAGGAGCTCTATGGCTTGGGACAGGGCAGAAGACACCTGTGTTTGTCTCGAACACTCTTCCCCCAGGATGTGGCTATATGTTTCTTTACACTGAAAGTAAAAACCACATTTGGTAAATTCTTCTAGTCTTTCAAATTGTATAATTCTTCCTTTCGGACTTAGTATTTTCCCAAATGCCATGAACCCCTGAAAAAAATCATCATTCACTACTTTTTCAAAATGACTTTACAAACACCTTGTAACCATGTCTATTCCCTACACCATCTTGGGAGATTCTATAGGTGAGGACTCTGCATCCAGAGACGTGTCTGTTTGTCTTTGGCACAAAACACAGGTATTCCTGCACATCACACCCAATTTTACCTGCACCTTCTTTTGTTTGTTGATACCTGTTTTGGTGAAAACCTTTGATCCAAAGCCACTGGCCCCTCAATGAGAGGTATGCTCTCTGGAAGGCAGAGGGCTGGATAGCAAAACCAATAGTAGAAGTGGTACTTCTTTAGATCCTAGAGTAAAAATATAACACAGGGCATTAGAACAGTACCAGTGATTAAACTGAAACACATCTATTTGTGTAACCTGTCACCCAAGTAAGAGACAAAAGCTGAGTGAGCATAAAATACGTCTAGCTTGTCAAGTGGTGTCATCTCTGACAGAAATCGGGACAGAATACAGCACTTCAACCCTGATTCCCCAATACCCTCACAGCCCACATACTGATGATACAATAGTAACCATAATCCACTTGCCAATCACTTGCTAATAGGAAATATGCACTAAGTAATCAATGTGACCACTGGCATGCTTTACCACATAGCCAGCCTGGGGGGTGGCTGTAATCATTCCACTTTTAGACAGAAAAGTGACAGGAAGGGACAAAGGAAATTAATCTATACTTTTAAGAAAAACTGCGCAGGAGAAAGAAAAGGGTGAGAGACTTGAACAGTAACAGAAAGACAGTGGCAGAAGGGTTCAGAACTCTTCCTCCAAAATATCTGCTTTTTCCCCTTGCTACCATCTGAGCAACAGACCACACCACTTTGGAGGTACAGCTAGACACATTTTCTTCACAATCAAACACAATGAGCACACTGCTCATATACCTGTACCTAGCTAAGACAGCCCTTCTCAGGAACACATAGGAATAGAGACATTTGGGACCAAAGACATTTTGGATTCTGGAGATTTTTAGGTTTTGGAGCATTTGCATAATGAGATGTCCTATGAATGGAACTTGAATCTGAATACGACACTCATTCACATCTTATTTATGACTCATCTGAAGGTAATTTTACACAATATTTTGGGGGTACTTACACTCTGACTGTAACTTCCCGGTGTGGAATTTTCCACTTGTGGGAGGTTCAAAAAGCTTAACACTTTGGAGCATTTTGGAATTCAGATTTTCAGACCAGGGATGTCCAGACTGTACAACGCTGCTGAGCAAAATTCATGTCAGACTCAAGTTCTTGCTCCACATGAAAGACAACCTGAGATGAATAGGCCACAGCACCAGGCACTGGGCAGCACTCCCACCCCAGCGGAAGTGCAGGGGACAGGATTCAGAAGTCGTCCTCAAAACTGAGGGCTGACAACTCTTGGCTCCGAATTACCACAGCTCCTCACTCGTTATCACAGAACAGCCTTCGGTGAGCACAGGCACCGCCTCACCAAGGCGGCCTTGGATGCTGCTCTGGGGATAGTTAATGCATAACACATCTCCTTGACTGTTGCTAAGAATAAAATCTAGATGGCTGTTAAATGACTTTTCTTTTAGAGATATAGTTTTGCTATGTAGTGCAGACTAGCCTTCAACTCACTCTTTAGCCCAGATGGCCTTGAATTTGCAGTGATCCTCCTGCCTTAGCTCTGAGTGTTAAAACTTTGAGGCTGCACCATCACACCCAGTTAAATGACTATTAGTCTATAATTCACATATCATAAAATTCACCCATTTAATTGCACATTTTCATCACCACAAAGAAATGTAGAAGCTGTCCATAGAAGCTGCCCCTCTTCCACTCTCCCCCCTCCTCTAGCAACCACTAATTTATCATTTGTCTCTATGGATTTGCCTGTTCTGGCTTGTTCACATAAGTGCAATTCATTTGATGACTTTTAAATATAATTTTTAATATAAATCTTCTAGATGAGAAAATTTAGCAGTCTCCAAAGTCTCTAACTAGGCCACTAAATGATCAACTAAGAAAAAAATTCCCTTTTCATAATAGCAAAACAAATAGAAAATTGAAATTAATGAAATGCCTAGTCCTTGGGGGCCTAAAGACAGCAGAAAGGAAAGCAAAAGCTCTCCAAGAGGACCCACTCTCCTTTGTACTAAAATGATTTGTCACAGCTGATCTTTAGCAAAAGGTTAAACAATTCAAGAACCTCACACTCCAGATAGCTTTATCAGGTCATCTTCAGAAGTCAAAAGGCTCAAATTTCTTAGGATTCTTTCAAGGACACAAAGGACCTTGATGAAATTTAACACAAAACCCTTTGTGTCTGCAGACTTTAAAAGAGAGATTTAAAATTTTCATAAAACCAGGGTAAGAATGCACTATAAAAAGGTCAACAAGGCCAATCAATACACATACTCTCAACTGGAAAAACCAAAGAGGCAAGTGAATGCCAAAAGGTATGATAGGTAATATGAAACAGGAAGAAAATATGCAAAAGGAAAAGGGAGAGAGTGGGTAAGGAAAAGTGGAGAAGATTAAGAAAAAAATCTGATACTTAAAAGAAAAAAGAAACAAAGCTTATGTAGATAGGGGTTGGGGGTGTAGGGAGGGCAGTAGAAAGGGAAAAAATGAGAATCAAGATGTGACATGTACAGGTACAAATCCTCAATTTTAAATGTGATCATATGGTATGTATGTATGTATACTAACAAAATCAATTTTTTAAAAATATGCATACTGACTCTCAGAAACAGCTTAAAACTTTAAGAGTTAATGTTATTTTTCTCACTACACACAAATTGTCTCTTAGATTCTATTAAGAAGAATTTAGGGGGCAGGGAAGGCTGATGTTCAACTCAAGAAACCAGAAATCTTTAGCAATATCAAAATCTATCCCAGCAATAACCTACAAAAATCACCCCAATTTACACCCAAAGGCTCAAAGCACCTCAAAACCTGTGGGTTCCAGTGTGAGCTCCACCCTCCTTCTGGGACAATGAGGTAGGAAGAAAGGCAAGACCTGCAATGTGGTTACAAGTAACAACAACCACAGCAACAACTATAGCAACAATAATAATAAAGTGTGTGGAAGAAGATTGACATCTAAAGCTGACAAAGATAAGGTGAAAAACACACTGAATGCATGGCAATGTTAATACACCTACAGGCCCAGTCCGAGAACTTACACTGAAG
>PVIR01024886.1:0-25455 GCA_004026965.1 Petromus typicus | reverse complement strand
TGCTCCTGAAAAAATACATGAACTCCTGGGGAAAATAAAGCAAGTACCTCTAAACCTCAACCAGCCTCTTAATCAAAGGGAAGAGTGAGTTCTCGGGAAGTCCAATCAGCTAGGATTAATCCTGCAAAGGTGGGGGAGCTCAAAGGACCCTGGAAAGAAACAGAGACAATTTAAAAGAAGATACAGGCCAGGGATTTAGTTCAGTGGCTCCGGCATCTGCCTCACAAGTACAAGGTCCTAAGTTTGATCCCTGGTACCGAAAAAAAGTGATCAAAAAAATCAAAGAAGGGGCAATAGCATGTCCTCCCTGTGTCACGTTGTGGATCAGGGTGCCCACGGCAGAGCGGCTGAGGGGGAAGCCACAGGTTCTGGGCCTCTCATTTCATCGTAAGGCTGCACTGAGCAGGAATATTGAGACGTTCTCAAACTGGCAAAAGATTAGAAGCTATAACAGAAGGTGTGAATCAGAAGAAATTCTCCAGTGGCATATTAACCAGATATATAGAAAAATAGTCAGACTTCTATGAGTTCACATATTCCCTTTCCAAATGCTACACAGGACAGCAGAAATAGATTTCCACTGTGTCAGTTGCCAGAGTGCTCCGTGGAGATCTAATCAGCACACAGTTAAAACAGAGCCACACATTCCATTTCTGTTTTAGCCCAAGTCAGCAAGTAGGTAACTCCTGGCTGAAGCTGTAATTTTCCAGTCATTAATGTTATGTGAAGGTGAGAGCAGCAATGGAGTTCTTCCTGGGATGCTTGCTTTCCTCAGTAGGACAGGGCTGAATGCATCTTGGGACGCTCTAAGCAATTCACTGAATTCTAAACTCCTAGACATGGTCCCCCCCCCACCTCCCAAGTCTGGCCTGTGCTGTCCAAGAAAAATTTCTGCAGCAGTGGGACTACTCTGTATCTGTGGTAGCGACATAGTAGCCACTAGTCACGTGTGACTATTGAACTCTTGAAATTTTGCTGGTAAAACTGAGGAACTGAATTTTTAACTACTTCATTTCAGTTCACGTTATAGCCGCCCAAGGTTCCCGGCTACTGTACTGGTTAAAGCAGCTTTCTACCACAGGATGCTTAAACTGGGACTTTAGAATCCAGTGTTCTCACAGGTAAGGGACGCAGAACCGAGCCCAGTGTGTAGACAGGCTCTGTCACCGAGCCCGACGCTTCTCCAGGGCCATCTATCCTTGCTGTGGGGTCGTCACAGACCACCCCACTCTGCAACTCTTACTCTCGGTGTTTGTGCCCAACATGTAACACGATTCTGGGCTGGCTTTATCACAGAGAAAGAAGTCTTAATTCCTGTCTTTAATGAGCAATACAGCCACACAAAAGATACAAAATGGAAAGGCAGGAAGTGCTGTCTAGTCAGAGCGCTGCCGCTGTGTGACTTTGGGAAGTTACCTCTCCACTTCCAGTCTGTCTTTTCTTATCTTTAAAATAAGGGAACACATTTCAGCACTCTTAAAGGTCCCTCGAGCTGGCTAGAGACCCAAACAGAAGATGCGACCCACATGGAGAGGAGACAGCAGACAGGGTCCGAGTCAAAGCGCACAGCACAGGCCTCCCTCGTGAAGAGGGTCGCTGTGACATAACGCAAGCACAGTTACAAAGCAGACAGCCCCTAACCCCTGCACTCTCCCCCTCTTGTCTTAAGCACCCTCAGCTTGGCTAAAATGGTGCCTCTCCCCAAAGGACTTGGCGCTTCTCAGGGTTTAGATATGGACACGCCCCTGCAGAACTCCCACCTGTTCAGAGGTGAGTGGAAGGAAGGCGAGAGGGTCGTGTGTGTGCCGTACTCCTCAGGGGATG
Source organism: Petromus typicus (assembly GCA_004026965.1). NCBI lineage: Eukaryota > Metazoa > Chordata > Mammalia > Rodentia > Petromuridae > Petromus > Petromus typicus. Next base: position 23,631 of record PVIR01024886.1, on the reverse strand, counting down.
TGAGTTCAGAGCTGACAGGCTCTTACGAGGAGGGGCGGTCAGAAGTTGCAGGTCACGGGGGAGTGGCCTGCAGAGATGCATCTCCCGTGTCAGCTCCCTCCTGGCTCTCTACTTCCTGGCTGCCAAAAGTTCCGCAGCTTTCCTTCACCTGGGCCTTTGCACCGTGTACTTCCTGCCTCGGGGCCAACTGACAATGGACTGGATCCTCTAAGAACTGAGCCAAAACAAGCCTCTCCCCCTAAGTCACGGGAGTTAGATGGCTTACCTCAGTGAAGAGCAAGGTAACCAGGGTAGTACCCCTGTCCTCCCAGGCCTGACCCTCAAACGAGGGTTCTCAGAGTCTCATGAACTCAAGAATCCCAGGCCTCACTTCCTCAGGTTCTGACTCACTGAGCTGCCAAGGCTGTGTCCTAAACAAATTTTCAGAAAGCATATGACAATGTCTTGTGTTCTGGAGCTTCACAGCTACTCCAGTTGCCAAAGGAATAAATTTGCAATGATGATGCTAGTGGCTAATCATGTTTTGAAATGTTTCCCACAGATATTTTCAATTTGACAAAAAAAACAAAAAAACAAGAAACAGAGAATGCAAACAGGTTGCCACAGGTAGGAGCAGGGCAGTATGAGGACAGGGGGCCCTCTGTGTCAGCTCTCAAATGAAAGTCCTAGGCGGTCCTAGTGGGCCTGACAGTGCGGCCTGAGCATCAGGAAGGAGTCAAGACAATGGTGTTGCAGAGACAGGTGGACGAAGCCACTCAGGGACATCTGCAGGGAGCAGATGGGTTGGGTCATGTGTTGCTTCAAGTCCAAGTCATTTTGAGGGCATTTTGTACAGAGAACATCTCAGTTTCATTCCAAGGCCATTTCATCCTTGTTCAAGGCTGCCGTAATAGGATAATGGCCCCATTTCAACCCACCAAGTACAAAGTCATCCATGATTCTGCCAAAACTCAGATTTCCAGAATGAATTCAGGTCCTCGCACTCTGCCACCATTAATGCTAACCCATCTCCTCCATCAGGGAAATTGAAACAAAGTCCAGAGGCCAAGAGAGGAAAATGTCTGGGCAAGAGAGTACTCTGGAGCCGTCGGCTGCTCTGCTGGCTTGGCTCTCCCACCTCGCAACAAACCCCCAGCCCATAGCTCTCCCCTGCAAAGAGCAGAGGAGCAGCCTCCTGAGGCGATGAGAGAGCTGAGAGGGAGCAGCCCCGTCCGTCTTTCCAAATTCAGGTGAAGCTCAGAAGTGCCGGACCCCACCACGTAGCTCCTTAGAGCTTCCAGCACCACGTAAGGCCTGGAAGGCTCATGAGGAGCAAGGCTTGCCAAAGCAGCCAAGCTCAGTCCTCTCCCTTTTGGAGGTGAAGAGCTCCCCATCCAAAGGAATCCAGCAGACAGTGCATGCTGCTAGAAAGATAGAGGCCCATCCATGAAGAACTTTGAGTGATTTTCTGGAAAATGTGTAATGTATCCTGAGAAGGGATAGGAGGGAGGCATGCCTGACGCAGGGCTAGGTAGGAGGAGGCAGAAATCCAGGTGACAGCACGGTGGCCTATAGCAGCAGTGAGGATGAAGATGTGTGGACAGGTCAGAAGGAAGCAGTCGGAAAGTAGAAACAGCAGGACTTGGGACTGAATCAGACTCTTTCTCTATTCCTCATACTTCCTCGTCATAACTTCTAATGTAATACCGAGTAATAAACCCGAATTAATTTAATGTCTGTCTTTGGAGGAGTGGGCAGTGCTGGGGATTGAGCCAGGGCCTTTGACTGAACTACATGCCTAGCTCTTTTTATTTTTTATTTTTCTTTTCAGTTACTAATTTGCCCAGGCTGAGTGTGAACTTGCAGTTCTCCTCTCCTATCTCTCAGCCTGCTGGGATTTCAAGTGTGCCCCATCATACCCGGCCTGTCCATCCTGAAAGACTGGCAGCTCTGTGAAAGCATATCTGAGTCTTAGAAACTAGCACAAGATCTGGCATAGAGGGCCGGGGAGTTAGCTCAGTGGTTCCGGCGCCCGCCTTGCAAGTGCAAGGGCCAGGATTCAACCGCCAGTAGCCACATACAACAACACTGGGTGTGGTGACTCACGCCCACCAGCAATCAGAAACATATTCCACAGTGCCAGGCGTGGTGGTTCATGCCTGTAATTTCAGCACTTGGGAGGCAGAGGAAGGACGATTGCTGTGAGTTCAAGGCTGGACTCGGGCCCGCCTGAACTACAAAAATGAGACCCTGTCTCAAAAAAAGAAAAAAGACTCGGCACAGAGAAAATTCTCAGTGACTATTAAGAAAAATCATAAGATATAAAAAAATAAATGGATGGGAAAAAATCAAGGCTAGCTCTCAAGGCTTTGATTTAGATGACAGTGAGGGTTTCACTGAGATAGATACGTGTGTTAGCCAGCTTCCTCTCACCGTAGTGAAGTAGCTAAGATATCTTATAAAGAGCAAATGGTCACTTGGGCCCACAGTTTTGGAGTTTTAGTCCAAGTGGCCCTGTTGTTTTAGGTCTGGGTGAGATAGCGCATTGCGACAGGAATGCATAGAAAAGCTGCTAAAGTCACAGGCCAGGGGTCAGAGGAGAGGCGAGGGTCCTACAATGCCTTCAAAGGCAAGTGCTTCATGACATCAGGACTTCCCACTGGTCCCCATTCCTAGATGTTCTAGCCACCCAATACCGCCACCCTGGCGGCCACATCTTTAACACACGGACCTCTAGCCACACTCAACATCTGCTTGAAAGCTCCTGAAGAAGAGGCAGTGAAGCTATCAAGGCCATGAGGGGCAGTGCTCCGCAACAAGGAGAAGCCAAGTCCAGTTCTGAATTTGTTGAGTGGGATGTTCCTGTCTCGGCAGACATGTGGATGTTCTGAGCTATAAATCAGGATAGAGAATGAGGCATAAAATATATATTTGCAGAACATCGTCTCGCTGGTGATCACTGAAGCCAAACATGACATCAGCCAGGGGAGAGTTTAGAGAAGAAGGTAATTAGGGCCCAGCACAGAAGCTCTGCATAGTATGTAGATGTGTGTAGGACGCTACACAGTAATGCCTCAGTTCACGAACACTTCTATTCTCAAACAGAAACATTCAATAAAAGTTCCTGCTATTTGCAAACTCCATACTGGAGCAACCAAACATGGCCCTCAACCCCAGGACTGTGGAATGAATTAAGTCCATGAACCAAGTACCACGGTTTATGGGAGGGTGAAGAGACAACGAGGGACCGTGAGGTACACAGGGCGGGAGCTGACAGGGAGAGGATTCCCAACAAAGGGAAGCTCATGGGGGACAGCAGGCTCATGGAGAAGGACTAGGTCAGGGAGAGTGAACACTGAACTCAGTTTCAACCACAGTAAGGTCCCTGTGGCCTGGGCACTTGCAAGGACAGCAGGTGTGGACCCCATTCAGCGGTGGACTTTGGAAGAAACAGCAAAACAAAGAAAATGATGGAAGCTACCCTTCCAGGTTTGACTATGGATGGAAAAGCATAATGTGATCCTTAGAGAGTAATGAAGAAGCATTTTTAGGAGAAAAATATAAGCAAGTGTTTGTTTCGTGGCTGATAGGGAAGAGTCAGCACAGAAAGGAAAGGCAAAGACACTGGAGAGGGGCAAGAACTGCTGGGGCTCTCAAGGGTCAGCAGCAATGGTCCCGGAGCCAGGGGAAGGGGTAGCCCATGAAAGGGGCATCACCTCTGCACTCTGGGACTGCAGAGCAGAAAACAAACGTAAACCAAGCAGAGCCAAGTGTGATGACGTGGGACCACTACCCCTGAGGTAGTCTTGAGAAACTAGTTTACTGCTAGTGAGTTAAAATCAAAGAATGACTTTGCATATCCGATGCACAGTTCCACGTGACGCTGTCTACACACTTCCCTCTCGCTGGCCCTACCGCTGATGACAGCGCATCGTTTGCTCTTGAGATGCCACACCCTGCCCGAGTGAACAGGATGCAGGTGAACTCCGCAGCGAGGCCACCGAGAGCTTGTCCTCTGGCAGCTACTCGGCTATAAGCAAAAGTCTCCAGGGCACCTGTCTGTAAAAGGAGGATGAAACAGTACCTCTTTCTCTTGAGCTGTCGTGATAATGACGTGAAATAATCCTCATGAAAACTGCAAGGTGCAGCAGTAAGCACTCAGCTGCTGCTGCTACCAGGGCAGGTGCTAAAATGCCCACGGGCTACCCCCAGCTGCCTGGTGACGAGTGCTGCGAGGCAGACAGGGAAGGGCGGAGGGGTGCGGGCTTCAGGCCGAACCTGGTCAGCACCTGCTGGGGCCTCTGTCCACAGGGACCGGAACCGCAACACCACGGATGGAGAAGGGTCTTTCCACGTAGAAGGAAGCACAGATGCAAAAGCCCTAGGGTGGAATAAGCTTGATATATTCAAAAGTAAAAATGGGGTGGACCAACACTATGGAAAGTGGGGGAAAGGAATACAGTGCGACAGGAAAGGAGAGGCCAGATCAGCCAGGCCCGTCACGCTTACTCTGAATGCGGTGATAGGTCAGGGAAGGGTTTTGGGCCTGGCGTAAGGTGACCTGTGATTGACAGGCTGCTCCCAATGCTGCACGGAGGAGGGGCACAAGTCGGGAGACTAGCACGCTCAGGAGCACAGGGCCAGGGTAGTGGTCCAGAATATAAGAGTTAAGGATCAGGGCACACCGTACAAGTAGGATTAATAGTATTTGCTGTTGTTTGGACTATGGGATGTGAGAGAAAGAAAGCAAAGAGTACTTTGTCCACTGCTAGATGCTGGCGCCGTTCACCTACTCAGCTTCTCTTTAACTTCACACAACTGTGTGCTCTCTGGATTTTTCTGAGCAGATGGGTGATTATTAAGTGTGTTCGGCTAGAAGCCAAACGGACTAGAAACTGGAGTTGCCTTTAGCTCCCGGCCCCCCAACCCACCCACTTCCTCAGCTGCCACTCAGTCAGTCACCTCACCCCAGCAACGCCTACTCGAGAAGGCGGCAGCGGAAGGTTTCCCCTGGGTGGAGATTAAGTCATCAGCAGACTTTACACTTTAAGTCTTGTTTTATTGGCGAAATGAAAGGTTTTATCTTAGGCTGATAGAATCCGAAGTACTGACAAGCATCTGAGAAGATACTCCCTGGGGGAGCTAAAGCGCTCAAGCCAAGAGGAACTGCTGGAGAGGTCCTTGGGTGTGACGGAGAAGAGGCTAGTCAGTCACTTTCCTTGCCACTGAGTCAATAGTCAACACCCATGGTTTCAAGGAGGGGAGGTTTATTTGGGTTCACGTTTACAGCCTATGGTCAGCGGGAGGACTGGCGTGGGAGAAGAGTCTGGTGGCGGAGAGCTGCTCAGGGCCTGGCGGCCAGGATGCAGCCTGAAGGGAGAAGCGAGGGCAGGAGCTGCACCCTTCCGGCCACGCCAACCAGGCCCCACCTTCTAACAGCACATCAGCTACAGCAGCCCCAGAGACCCAGTCACCTTCCATGCCCTTCAGGCTCACCCCCACAGCCAGCCTAGATAGATCCTGAACCAGCGCTGGGCACCGGCCTCTGAGAAGCCTGCACAATGCTCACCGTGGGGCATCAAGCCTCTTGGAACCTATAAGAGACCCCTCCTCAAAACTATGATCCCTTGTGCAGGCCAAGGAAAGAAGCAGTTCCTTCTATACCCTTTGGGTTCAAGACTTCCCTGAAGGGGAGGCCTCCAGGGTTCCTGCACTACATATGTTTCTGGGCCACAGAAACTCTAGTCCTGGAAGACAAGTCTTCTACCTGTGAGCAACACGCTACATGCAGAAATATACAGGTGTGGCTTGTGTCTCCGTAGAACTACTTGAAGAAGGTAAGCATTAATGACATCTGCAGTTGTACCTGGGAGATGTGAATGGGGTGGATGTCCTGGGCCCATTCAGTAGGGCCGAGGGAAGGGACACTATGGGGCCTTGACTGCTGTACAGTGTGGGGCATGCACAACAGCACATGGTAGCCCGCTATGATGAGCAAGTACATCAAGAATGTCAGACAGGGAGGAACTGGTGCACAGTTTATTCACTACACAGTGATGTTTAAAACCACTCTCTGAGACTTAATCTTAAACCTTATTACAGCAGAATAGGAAAAATAATATATGACTAATAAACTAAACGAAAGGAAAGAAAATAATTTTTAAAGAAGTCAAAACTGACAGTAAAACGATGTGGGATAAATGAGATGAATGGAAAACAACTGGTTAGTTATGAAATATAAATCCAAATGTGTCAGTAATTATACTAAATATCAAAGGATTGAAAAATACCAAGTTTACACCATTGGATGAAAAAACAAAAACCAGCTATGTGCTGCTTACAGAAATACACCGTAGAGATGGGAACATCAAAAGACTAAAAGTCAAAAAGGATGGAAAAAGATACACTGTGCAAACACTAACCAAAACAAATTCAACACACCTATACTAACATCAAACAGGTAGTTTACGCAAGAAGCATTACTAGAGAAAAAGACACTGTTCCTTGACAGGAGGGCATATCTGCCAAGAAGATGCCAGAGTTTTAACTTTCTGGGCATCTACTACACAAAATATGTAAAGCAAAACTTGACAACTATGTGGAGTGGAACAATGCATACTTCTCACAGGAGTTAGTTAATGACAAATAAGACTAATAGGCCAGGGATATAGGTCAGTGATTTTGGCACGTGTCTTGCAAATGCAAGGATCCAGGTTCAATCCTCAGTAACCACGTACAATACTGGGCGTGGAGACTCACGCCCAGCAATCAGTACCACATACCACAGTGCCGAGCGTGGTGGCTCATGCCTGTAATCCCAGCACTAGGGAGGCAGAGGCAGGAGGATTGCTGTGATGTGAGTTGGAGGCTGAGCTCAGGGCCAGCCTGAAGTACAAAGTGAGACCCTGTCTCAAAAAAAAAAAAAAAAAGAAGACTAATAGTAATTAAGAGAGAATGGATAAAAATCCACGAGAGTACAGAAGATCTGTATACAACCACTACCTAACTGGTATACATAGAAAAATGTACATAACAAAAAGAGAATCCATATTTTTCAGAGCACATGAAAAATGTACTAAAATTGGCCTAATCCTTAGCCCTAATGAAACTCTCAAGAAATTTCAAAAGAGCAGAATTACTGTACAGAGTATGTTTCTGACCAAGCCAGAGTTAAACTAGAATTCAGCAATAAAAAATATGACAAATACTTGCAAATTGAGCATTTCAGCCAACGGATGACAGCTCGTATGAACAATGATGATCAGACATGGTCTGTGCTTTCAAGAGGGAAAAATCCACCCGGGAGAGGAGAGGAAGTACTCAGCGAACACTCGCCTCGCCACGCAGAACTGCCACTGTATTAACAGTTCAAGCAAACGCTAGAATGTGCTCAGCAGTGAGACAGTCACGGGTCCTCTGAACTGTGAGGACAGGTGCTTGGGGAAGTTCTCCTTAGAGTCTTTTATGCTAGATTTTGAAGAACAGGAAGAGCTTGATTATGCAAGAATTCAAGAAAGAGGTAGTTGAAACAAAAAGAATTAATCAGCTGTCCTTGGGGGGCACACACCTGTAATCTCAGCACTTAGGAAGCTGATGAATTCGAGGCCACGCTATACTATGTAGCGAGTTCAAATCCAGCCTGAACTATGTAGCGAGACTTTGTCTCAAGAAGACCAAAAAAGAAAAAAAGAGAGAGAACAGCAGTATAACTGCTGAGGGCGAGGGCAGGAGTGACCAAGGGGTAACGCAGTGTTTAATTTGACTGGTCTCCGGGAGTGCTGAGGAGTCAGGTGGGAAACGAAAAAGTGGGAGATGCTCTGAATGGCACGCACAGGGGTCCGGGGGTTATTCAGAGTCCCCCAGGGGAGTCAAAGGACTGAGGGTCCCAGGGAACGCGACCTGGCAGGAATATGTGAAGTGGACCACAGCTGGGAAGCTAGCAGGAAGCCAGGGCGGGGAGAGCCGCACCTCAGCTGTGACGAGGGAAGGGCGGGGGCTCCGCAGCAGGAAACCCGAGGCCTCCCTTTCCCTCCCCACAGAGCCGCCCACTCCCTCACTTAACAGCAGCCTAACAATGCACTAAAATCACTACCTAATTTCTCCTTTCAAAGTTAATGCTCCAAAATGGGGAAGTGTGTTTAATGTTTAGTCTCATCCCAGCCGCCCAAACCCCAATTTAAAAGCCAAATTTGCTTTAAAATAGAATGAGCTAAGCCCCCGAGACAGAGCCCCGGCCCTCTGAGTCCCACCCACACCTTCCCCTCAGACGCACCCTTCTCCTATTCCTGTGCGTCTGACAGTCTGAGACGGTGACCTGGGCCCTCTCCGGACAGACTCCCCAGGTTAGTCCCGGGAGCTTCCTGCTGGCTCCATCCTGAGCCAGGCCAGGCTGACCGGGAAGAGGTCTGGAGTCACCTCTGCTTCTGTCTCCCTCACACCCGCGTCTGTGCATCCGGGCGGGAGCGCGCTCAGCTCGAGGGCCACTGTCCACACCCAGCTCCCGAGGACCCCCTTCCTGCCCCTCCCCTGTAACTGTAGCACACCAGGACATGGCTCATCTCAGACTCTACAACCTCCTCCCGGTGAGTGCTCAGTGGCACTACCCCTTCCTGTGTGGCCCTCCTGGCTGTGATTTCTCTGTAGTGCGCTGGCAGAAGCCAGGTGGAGCAATGGCGTTCGGGGCCTGCACGCAGCTCCCTCCAGACACCCCGACCGCCGCCTCCTCCGTAGCCAGCTCCTTTCTAACTCTCCTGCTCCTGGCTCCTGCCTAGGGTCCCCCGCCCCTGCTGAACCCGATTCCCAATCTCCTTGGTGACCAAGGACACCGATGCTCTCAGGCCATTGGTAGTTCCTTTCCCGAAGCTAGAGGAGGTAACTCCGCAGTACTCTCAGTCTACCTCTCCCACTTCCGCAGAAGCCGAGGTAGCTCGGTCCCACTTTGCTGTCTTCAGCCCCAGGCCTGTTTGCTGTGGTTTTAGCTAGAACTGCTAAGACACGTGACCTCCTTGGTCCTAGTTTCCTAATTTCCTTAAGGATGGCAGCCAAGCATCCCCTGAGCTTTTTATAAATGAATTAGAGAACTCTGTAAATTGCTTTGTATGGAGTAAAAACATAGTAAACACTAGCTGCTATCATGACGCTGCCTGTGGTTGTCTCAGACCCTGGCCCGAGCTCTGAGCTAGAGCTCACTGGCATGCGGGATGTGTCCCCAGGCACCCTGGCAAAGCAGGGGAGTGTGTGGAGCCGGAAGAATGCAGGCCTGCGCCCGCAAAGGGCACTGCTAACATCCCACACCCCTGGCACAGTAGCCTGTCTTCTTACCTGTGTCTGCCAACACTGCCAACTGCCCTGACCGCAGGTGTCATTCTCTGTACTTGTAAGATGAGATAGTGGGGATTCAGGGAGAAGATGAAGAGTCCTGTGACATTCGCAGACCTGGTGAGAGACGGGATCCAGACCGGAAGCCCGGACTGTCTGTCTTACTCCAGAGCACACCCCTGCCCGCCGTGCACTGAAGTCCATGGTGCTACAATAGGAGGTCCTGAGAACAGCCGGGGAACTGAGTCGGCCGCAGACTGGTGTCGTCCGCTGAGGTGATGGGCCCGCAGACGCCAGCACCAGCGGTAAAGAGTGAAGTTTCTCCTGCTGGCTGCCGCTTCACCCAGACTTCTCCTGGGAGAAGAGTCTGCCAGGAGGTCACATTCTTCCCTAAAGTTGACACATAGTTTGTGATGCTCTTGGCTGGCACTAACGGTCCCTGGATGGACACACAGTGCAGAGAAAGGGACATGGTAAAGGGGAAAAATGTGCTCAAGGAGAGGAGAAAATGTCGATGTGCTTATGAAAGGAATTACTGTAAATCAACTTATACACCATTAAATTGCAGGGAAAAAAAGGGGTATATTGTTTTCTATTTTTCATTCAAATAAAGTGTATAATAAAAAGTTTAAAGAAAAAAGTGGAAAAAATTAGATGATGTACATGGATGACGGTCTGAGAGTCTCACCCTCATGGCAATCTTGCTTAAATTCCAGCTTCCTGCTCTCCTTTCCTCAAAACCGCCAAGAGGGGAAGCCCATTTTCACACCCTAAATGCAGATGAACCAGGTGCCGTACCCTTCAGACGTTAAAGCGCTGCTACATGCCCGGGGGTCTTGTGGAAATGCAGATTCCAATCAGGAGGACCGGTCTGCGGCCTGGGATTTGGCATTTCTGACAAGATCCCGAGCACACTGGGCAGCGAGGGGCCCCACCGTCCCTCTGGCCCCCCTTTAGCTTAGAACCCCAAGATTTCTGTTGCTTTGGCATTCTACCCACTGAGTTGTTCTTCCTAGATAATGAAAATGCCACGTGCGTGGAGCCCACGGAGCTGGCAGGGTGGCCCATCTCACGAGTGGGGAACCCACTGCGGTACATGTGCCTCACGCACCTGGACAACCAGGACTACATCTTCCTGCTGCTCATCGGCTTCTGCATCTTCGCGGCAGGCACGGTAGCTGCCTGGCTCACCGGCATGTGCGCAGTGCTCTACCAGAATGCGCGTCGCAAGGCCAGCGAGGAGGATGCCGAGGACGAGGCCGGGCACAGAACGGAAGTCACCAGGCGAATTTTTCAGGCCAAGGAAAAGTCAGGTCAGGGTGGGTTCCCACAGCTGATTTAGCACAACCTTCCCGGCCCCAGGCTCTGCAGCCTTCCCCAAACCATCATCACTGACCTTTTAGACACTGAGGCCTCCTAGTAAAATAAATAAAATGTTTGATGATCATTTCAGAGGTTGTCCTTTTTCTGAAGCACAAAGTCTAGAAAAATTATTGGATGCCAACCTGAACTACATGGTGAGACCCTGTCTCAAAAACTAAAAACAAAAACATCACATTTCATCGGGTTTCATCAGTGTTTACCCAATGCCTTTTTTAAGCTTCAGGATCTAAACCAGGACATCATATTGACATATAGAATACATTTAGAGTGGGCATGGTGGCACACACCTGTAATCTCAGCACTAGGGAGGCAGAGGCAGGAGGACTGCTGCGAGTTCAAGGTTAGCTTGGGTTACAGTGAGTTCCGGGCCAGCCTGAACCACAAAGCGAGATCTTGTCTCAAAACAAAACAAAAAAACTAGAATATCTAGTTTTGACAAGTAGCAAGAACTTTCTAAGTTTCTAAGTGACAAAAACTACAGGTACAAAGGCCTAAAGTGAAAAAGAGCCTGGCACATCACTAGCTACAGATAGAGAATAAGGGAAAGAAGAAATGAAAAGTAACAACTGAAAGCAAGGCAAAGCCAGGCCCCGAGCGCCGCGTACAGACAGACCCCAGCCAGGGTTAGGGCTGGCGAAGCTGCAGTAACACATAAGCCCCACAGCTGCACTGACTTGCACACAAAGCCACTTAAAGTCAGGCGGGTAGAACAGCCTCCTCCACTCATTCTGCAACAGCAGAACCTACAACACAGACCCAGGCCCCGCTCTGCGGAGAGAGGGAGATGCTAGGCACGTTGCTATTCACTGCCGGGGCCTGGAAATAACATGCCATCTTTACTCACTTTTCACAGCCTTCATCCAGCTGCAAGGAAATGCCGTCTGAGCCAGGAAGAAAAAGCCTGTGGTAAACAAAGAGCTGTCGATGCCCCCACAAGGGGTGTGGGCTTCCTTCTAAAATACGGTCAAGAGTTCTAATCATGAGAATGGCATCACAAAATTAATTGTTGTCTTGGAAAGGTCACTCTGGGGCTGGAGACACAGCTCAGTGGCACAGCTGAGACTAAGTAGGAAGGAAGACTGTGTGTGAGGCTCCGGGGTCCAGCCCTGGTGAGAAAGACAGACACAGGGAGAAGGGAGGGGAGAAAAGGAAGCGCACTCTGGCAGTGCAGTGAAGCAGACGCAGAGGGAGGCGTGACAGGGACTGGGGATACCTGTGCAAATGCCTGTTCCAAGGAGTTGAGGCTAAAATACCACGGGCAGGGATGTGGCTCTGAAGAGAACCTGGACAGGGTAAAAGGGACATCAGAAGTGGGGCTGACGGATCCCACGGTGACTGGCTATGGAGTAGGGAAGGACAAATGGAAAGGGCATTAGGAAAAAGAGGTTGGCATCCACCACTCACTGGTCCAATTATTTAAATACAAGATGACCAAAATATATTTTGGTAATTTTTATAAGATCATAGAACAGGAAATATAAACATAATAATTTCATCAAACTTATTCAATCATTTTTCTGAGTATAGTATATCTTAAAGCACTCAATACACAATGCAGCATTACAACGTGGGCAGTAGTATCTAGTCTCTTTCCAAATGCTTTTTGCATTATGCCTTTCTTAGAACAACATATTTACATTGTCATGTTGGCCTTTGCTTTTCCTCTGTGAGTGGTGAAATTTCGATAAAACATCTACCCACTAAATATGATGGTGAAGACGTCAATGATGGACCTCGTTAGTCCCTATTTTTCAATCATTTGGCCTATTAGACCTATTCTAAATTGTAAATGAATTTTTAAACCACCTTGTTTTGAATAATTAACAACTGAGTTCCATATCACTTGGTCTAGAGGGTAAATAAATATTTCGTGACATTTTTCTCACTTCTTCATTACAGAACACCTTGTTAGATGTTGGTCCTCTCAGTCAACAGCAACTATAGAATTATTATAATCATAGACCACTTTTTGGGGATTCTTTTAGTTTCACTTTGTCTTTCAAGTTCTATCATTTCTGCATTATGCACAGTTGACAATAAGGAGATGAAAGACTGTTTTTGTCTTTCCATTCCACGATGCAGACATTTCCTTTCCAACGTGCTAACATTTCTCCTTTTCCAGTTGTTTCTTTTGTAGATCTTTGGACACTTCCTTCCTACTTAGTTTCAGTATCCCAAACCTCTCCATTTTACACTAGAAAAGAATATCACAGGTTCCTGTGGAAATTTAAAAATTATTATCTAATGTCCTTAAAATAAGTTCTTATAGATTGTAGCACAAAATTATAGGTTATTTTTCACATATAAAATAAATACAAATTAGTAAAGGAAAGTGACCATAAATTATTATTGGATTTCACTAGAAACAGACATCAAAGGCAAATATAATGTTCTTTAAAAAGTATGCAAAAATAGTCCAGTAACTATACAGACTATAAGTGTATCTCCCACAAACAAGAATCGACTGGTTGAAATACCACCTGCCCAAGCAATGCTCGGCATAGTCAGTCCATAAACAAATACGCTGCCCACGTGATGCGTGAGGTAAACTCTGTGTGGCTCACTGAGTGCCTAGGGCTCAGGTGGCTGGTAACACAAGTTACTGTTGCAAACTGCACCATGGCCCACTGGGCACAAAAAGTGGCCAAGCAAGAGAACTGGGGGTGGAAGGGACATGTATGGAAGGCGAGAAGACAGAAGTTCCAACCCTCCTCCCTTGAGTGGAAAGTAGTACCTAAAGCTGAAAAATCACGTGGGAGCTATCTAAGAATATTTTTGGAGGTAGCAGAATTGGCCAAATGTAAACAGGCATTTGCCTCTAGGAATGAGAACAAAGGACAGAAGGCTGCTGCCTTCGTAACAACCATTATACAAGTGCAACTCTTCAAATGAACGATGCACATGTATAAAGACAGGAATGTCAGAAGAGAAGAATGAGGAGGAAGAAGAGAACGAGGAACATTTCAGATGCACTGTAAGGGCAAAAGCACGGAGGTGAGATAGAGGAAGATGTACTGGGGATAGTTATTCCCTTTGGGAGCTCGTAAGGATAATTAAACAACTAGAGAATGGAGACTAAATCCCAAGCAGGCAGCTAACTAAATAGTCTGGCGCAAGGCTGCTCCAAGTCAGGCTCATGGCCCTCCCAGCAGGATCCTGCAGGTCTAATGGATCTTCAGATCCTCCTGAGAATCTTACTAAGTTCACTGGGAGACTATTGTGCACATTAAAATCTGAGAAATCCTGATGAAGCAAAAGTATTAGATTCTTAAAATAAAGTAGGGAAATCTGAGGGAGAAAGAGAAATGGTCCTTAGACCCACGGCCTCCTAGATTGCCAAGGCCTATTGCATTCATAGCTGGTCTTGGCCAATAGACCGGGTCAAGAAGTCCTTCTGCCTGCAAGGACACAAGTGGTGCGGATCCAGCAATGCCCAGAAGTTCCTGCCCCCAACTAACAGTCATTCAGACTTCCACTTCACAAGATATGGGAGAAACTGCTGATCTCGAGTTAAGTTTTTTTCAAAATGTGATGCGAAGAAATCATATCAGTACTCATATCTCAGTTTCCCCAACTATAAAATGAGATGGTCAGACAAGATTACACTGGAGGCTAATCTAACCTTCTAAACATGACATAATAATACTGAGAATATACAAAGAAATCCTGAAAAATGAAAAAATAAAAACAAAACACCAACAGTAAAACTGGGTAAGAAAATGAACAAACTGTTTATAAAAGGAACCGTACAAAACTGGTAAGCACATGAAGAAACACTCCTATTAATAATCAGAGGAATGAAAATTAAAACAAGAGCTATCAATACGGTTCTATTAAATCAGCAGAATTTTGAAATCTGGATAATGCCAGGTATTGGCAGTGATGTCAGCCTACATACAGGGAACCTCAACTGTGGCCAAGAGAATCTGGACAAGTGCGGCCTAGAGAGTCCGTCGTATACCCCAGCCCTGCCTCCCGCAGGTCCACTGGCTCCCGGGTGCATCTCCCGTGGAAACAGCCCCCGAATCAGGACGGAATGTGCTGAGGACGCTCACCGCAATCTGACTGGTCATGGGAGGGAGTGGGAAGGGTGACCAGGTCGAATGAGTGGAATGTGATAGGACAGTCAAAGAGCAAACTACACGCACACAAGAGGACACAACGCTGGATGAAAAAAGGGAGGACCGTAGTGAAAACTCATCAAAACTCTCCAAGCTCTAAATGCCTCCCTATCTCCCTGCCAGCAAAAGCCAGTGTCTTTACAATGTCCACAAGGCTCTGCGTGATCTGCCTGCCCCTGCCTCCTCCTTCCCCGATGCACTCATCCGCTACCACTGTCTGCACCGCTCACTCTGCCCGGCCACACCAGCCTCCGGCTGTTATGAGAACATGCCAGGCACCGAATCCACCGTGGAGCCTGTGCAGTGCCACTGCCCCTGCCTAGATGCCTAGAACTGCAGCCCTTTCGTGTGCCCACACACCTACACACACACCTACACACACTCACACACCTACACACACACCTACACGCACTCACACACCTACACACACACACACACACACACACACACACACACACACACACACGGTCCTCCTTACCTTTCTAGACATTTAAAGTCTGCAGAAGGAATAACTGAAGAGTGCAGTACCCTAAAAGGTTAACTCCTGTCTTCCACTCGCACTGTCAACGCTTGAGCAGGAATTCCCTGCTGCCTCCCACGGCCTGGAACAAAGCCTACCACAAAAGAGGCAGTATTTTAATAAACCTTTAAACACCCTAATTGAACGTGTAGGTGGGAAACAGGAACTGGGCAGTGAGAACCGAAGGAACGGGGGTTAGCTAACAAGAGAGGCCTGGCCCCCTGTCCCCAGCTCAGCCTGGGGAGGTTCACACGAGAGTCAAGCGGCCGAAAGGAGAGAGGCAGAGCCAAGACCTGGGGAGGCCTCTTTATGTAGCTGCTCAGCAGCCCATCTCACCACTGTCAGCCTCTCAGCGGCCACTTCATCTGCTCTTCCTGTCAAAATAAACTGTCAAGGCCCTGACTGAGGGCGGGACCCTCTGCCCTGTCCACACGATAGCCATCCCTGTGATACCGAGGTCGGGACAGTGTCGAGGACACCTCACAGGCAAGTTTTTTCTGTACACACTCCACTCTCCTGAGACTTTTTCAAACGCAGCCCACTGAGAAGGAGCAGCCAGGCTCCACACAGAACAGCACCTGATACTCATCGATTTGTGCGCCTCAAGCTGGGAAGATAGTCCTGTCCCGCTGTACACGTAAGAAAATCAAGGCTTAAAAAGATCTGCAGGTGCCCTCTTTCACCTGGATATTACCTGGCAGAGCTGAGACATTTAGCAAACCAGGTCTTCCCGGGATATTTCATGTTCTGTCTACCAACCTGCTGGCCCTCTCATACAGAGAAGGTGACTTCAGTGTCAGGAAAATTGATAGAGTAATTTAGGCACATCTGATTTTTGCATCTTCCAGCTCTCAACTTTTTCTAACTGCTCTCTAGCTCCAGGATTCAAATTCACAAATGTGGGTTTGACACCAGCTGTCTAAAAGCTAATGTTAGAAAATAAGGTCAAACTAATCATCTATTACCATTAAGACTTTAAAAGGATTACACGTCCTTCGCAAGGAGCCAGATGGTGGGATGCTGCATTGGCAGCCAGCATTGGTAATTCTGGGCTATTGGGGGGGTGACAGAGGATAAGAAGAAACATGGGGCTCAGTGTTGTCAAGAGTCAGATGATGAAAGGGTGAGGGCTAGCTGGTTTGTTAAGCAGGCCAGTTATTTAGGCCAAAACGTTAACATTTAAGAATATGCTCAGATATATAACTTGGGACCTCCTTGCATGCTACTCCATGGACTCATCAAAGTGAACTCTTTGACTGAACTCTTTCCTGATCAACAGTCGTTCAAACTAGCCTATGCCTTTGATCAGAAATTCTCAATAGCTTATATTTAGTTCTCTTTTTTTAAGTTCTGCTGAATTTGGCGTAGTCCAAGACACATGGTAGGAGCTCCCCTATACTCACTGAATATTAGTCTCTCTAGAATACAACCTGCAACTGAAAGACTGAAGCTTGGGGCTGGGGCTTTAGCTCAGTGGTTCGGCACCTGCCTTTGCAAGCCCAAGGACCTGGGTGCATTCAGTCCCAGGTAATCACATACAACAAGGCCAGGTGTTGTGACTCATGCCCACCAGCATTCAGTACCACATACCACAATGCCAGGCATGGTGGCTCACACCTGTTATCCCAGCCCTTGGGAGGCAGAGGCAGGAGGATTGCTGTGAGTTCAAGGATGGCCTAGGCTACACAGTGAGTTCAGCACCAGCCTGAACTACAAAGTGAAACCCTGTCTCAAAAAAAAAAAAAAAAAAAAAAAGAAAGAAAGACTGAAGCCTACAAGTTTCTTACAAAGAAGCTTCTCAGAGTGCAAGTCTCTTACTAAGAAGCTTCTCAGGGATTAATTGTCTCCAATGAAAATCTCCTTAGGCTGACCTAGTCTGAACCCCTTGTCCTCATTCCTATCCAACTGTTATGGTGTGTGTCTAGATGTCCCCCAAAGCCTCGTGCAGGCACAGCTGGGGCTTTTCAGAGATGGCTGGATCTAGACTGTCTGATGCTGGGATTGACTTATGGTGCAGTGCTAGGATTAAGGGGGTGGGTGCTACCTGCCCTAAAACCAAGTAATCTGGATAAGATAAGAGGAACAAGAAGAGGCCTGTCTTGTCTCTTGCTTGCTCTCCTGTCTGCTTGTTAGTGGATTATTTCACTTCTCTTTTTTTTAGGATTTTTTTGAGACAGGGTCTCACTTTGTGGTTCAGGCTGGCCCTGAGCTCAGCCTCAAACTCACATCACAGCAATCCTCCTGCCTCTGCCTCCCGAGTGCTGGGATTACAGGCGTGAGCCACCACGCCCGGCACTGTGGTATGTGGTACTGGTTGCTGCTGGGCGTGAGTCTCCACGCCCAGTATGGTATGTGGTTACTGGGGATCGAACCCAGGCCCTTGTACTTGCAAGACAGGCGCCGGAACCACTGAGCTAACTCCCCAGCCCTTATTTCACTTCGAAGATGCCCCTCTGCCTTGGAGCCAGCCAACCACTAATGGAAACCTCTATTAACTGTAACTCTATTAACTGTATTTTCCTCCTTTAACTTGTGGGTATGTTGGGAATTTTGTATCAACAATGAAAAAAAGCAACTAAACCATCAACAAACAAATAAAGAGAAATTCACCACAATGATCAGTATTTTTTAATTGGAATCTTTATTGGTACATTACATATACACATCATGATTGCACTCAACAATGAGAATCTGTATGAGTATATGACACAACTTAATTCTCATTTTTTCCCATAGCCCTACCCACCCTACTGTCCCCACCCCCTATATACATAAACTTTGTTTCCTTTCTATTTTATTATAATCTCATTATTTTCCCCCTTCACTCCATTATGCTTTGAGTGTTTTCTATTTCACAATATATAACATACATTCTAGAACTCATTTACATTTTTATTTTCTCATACCAGAAAAAAGATACGATATTTACATATATGTGACCTATTCATTTCACTCATGAGGATGTCCTCAAGGTACGTCCATTTAAGTATAAATGATTCAAACATCATTTTTATGGCAGAGTAATACTCCATTTGTAGAAGAACTACACTTTTTTATTCAGTCTCCAGTTGATGGACATTTGGGTTATTTCCAAGATTTAGCAAACACAACTGAGCTACTATAAACATAGATGCACATATGTCACTGTGATATGAATATTTTAATTCTGGTGTGTATATAACTAGCAGAGTGATGGCCGGGTCAAATGGGACCTCTAATCCTAGCTTTTTGAGGAATTTCCAAACTGTTCTCCACAGGGGTTGTACGAGTCTACATTCCCACCAACAGTGGAGAAGGGTTCCTTCTTCTCCGCAGCCTTGCCAACATTTGTTCCTGGCTGATTCTGAAATGGCAGCCACTCTTTGTGGAGTGAGATGAAATCTTAATGTTGTTTTCATTTGCATCTCTCGAATGACTAGTGATTTGAACATTTCTTCATGTCCTTCTTAGTTGCTTTTATTTCTTCCTCTGAAAAGTGTCTGTTCAATTCAGATGCCCATTTTTGAAATGGGTTTTTAAATTTAGGTAGATTGATTTTTTTGAGCCCTTTATATATTCTAGATAGTAGCCCTTTGTCTGAGAGGCAGTAGGTAAAGATTCTTTCCCATATTGTTGGTTGCCTTTTCACTTTGCTGGTGGTTTCTTTTGCTGTGCAGAAACCTCTCAATAGGATAAGATCCCATTTATCAATTTCTTCTACCAGTTCTTGTGCTATGGGGGATTTGTTCATGAAATCTTTCCCCAAACCAATGTCTTCAAGAATTTTACCTAACCTGTTTTGTAGCAGGTTTAGTGTGTCTGTTGTAATATTTAGGTCCCTAATCCACTTTGATTTTATTTTAGTACACAGTGAAAGAGCTAGGTCTAGCTTTAGTCTTTGGCAGGTTAAAGTCCAGTTTTTCCAGCACCATTTGTTAAAGAGTCTATCCTTCCTCCACTGAGGGTATTTGGCTCCTTTGTCAAAAATGAGACAGCTTAGTGTGTCTGGAGTTGTTTCTGGATCTTCTAATCTGCTCCACTGGTCCTCAGGTCTGTTGCTTTGCCAGTACCATGTGGTTTTTATCACAGTGGCTTTGCAGTACAGTTTCAAGTTGGGGATCGTAATACCCCCCATCATGTCCTTATTGCTTAGAATTGCTTTTGCTATTCTAGGTCTTTTGTGATTCCAGATGAATTTCTGAATTATTTTCTCTAGATCTGTGAAATATGCCTTTGGGAGTTCAAATCCACACTATTAGAAATGAAAAGGGAGAAATCATCACTGACCCAGTGGAAATACAAAGAATAATAAACACATACTTAGAAAATTTATATTCTAACAAAATGGAAAATGTAGAAGAAATGGATAAATTCCTAGATACATACAAACTTCCAAAGTTGAATGAAGAGGATATAAAAATGTTAAACACCCCAATATCAATCTGTGAAATTGAAAATGTAATAAAAAAAAAAAAACCTACCAACATAAAAACTCCCTGGGCCTGATGGCTTCACCGCTGAATTCTACAAAACTTTTAAAGAAGAGTTAACACCACTACTTCTCAAACTCTTCAATGAAATCGAAAGGGAAGCAGCACTACCAAATTCATTTCTGGAAGCAACTATTACCTTGATCCCAAAAGCAGAGAAAGATCCAACCAAAAAAGAAAATTACAGGCCAATCTCCCTAATGAACATTAATGCAAAATCTTCAATAAGATACTAGCAAACAGAATACAGAGAGTCATCAAGAAGATCATACACCCTGACCAGGCTGGATTCATCCCAGGGATGCAGGGATGGTTCAACATATGTAAATCAATAAATGTAATATATTACATTAATAGACTCAAGGATAGAAACCATATGGTCATCTCAATAGATGCAGAAAAAGCATTTGACAGAATCCAACATCCATTTATGATCAAAACCCTGCAGAAAATTGGAATAGATGGTCTGTATCTCAAACTAATAAAAGCTATTTATGAGAAACCCTTACCCTAAATGGTCAAAAACTGAAGCCTTTCCCACTAAGATCAGATACAAGACAAGGATGTCCACTTTCACCACTCCTGTTCAATATTGTGCTGGAAACACTGGCCATAGCAATTAGGCAAGACAAAGAAATAAAAGGAATAATTATAGGAAATGAAGAAGTTAAACTGTCATTATTTGCTGATGAGATAATACTTACTCTACCTAGAGGACCTTAAAAACTCAACCAAGAGACTGCTAGACCTAACCGCCAAATTTAGTAGTAGTAGTAGCTGGATACAGGGTTAATGTTCAAAAATCAATAGCCTTCATATACACAAACAGCAGATTCACTGAGCAAGAAATTGGGGAATCAATCCTCTTCACAGTAGCAGCCAAAAAAATGAAATATCTGGGAATTAATTTAATAAAGGAAGTGAAAGACCTCTACTCTGAAAATTACAGCACTCTGAAAAAGGAGATAGAAGAAGATACCAGAAAATGTGAAGACATCCCTCATTCCTGGGTTGGAAGAATCAATATCATCAAAATGGCTATCCTCCCACAATTATATACAGATTCAACGCAATCCCAATTGAACTCCCAAAGGCATATTTCACAGATCTAGAGAAAATGATCGACATTTTTGACATAAATAATGCTTCGTAGACTGCAGGATCCATACTGTAATCTCTGCCATGGTCATTTTCCATCAAGTGGAAATGGAGATTAAGTTTGCCTGTAGTGTTAAAGTTGAGAGACTCTTTAGATAAAGGATTCAATATAATCTTGGCACAAGGCAGGTCTTTTAAAAAACGGTGACTTTGGGGAAAGAATGAGCTCCCTGAGGAACCCTCGCTTTCTATTACCACAGAAAACTTAGGCTTCTGCTCTTGAAAGCTCATGGCGAGCTTCCAGCAGGGAGCACAGCGAGTCACATACCCTGATCAAGGAGACAGCCCTCCTCCACGGGTGGTCATCCCCATCATCCCCTTGGACTGAGAACAGTGTGAGGAGGGTGCACGTGGAGCACTGAGGGAGGAGAGGGCCCTGCCTGGCCAGCCAGAGCAGCCAAGTCCACCCTGGCCATCAGCGAGGGGACAGATGTCGCAGCCAGATCACCCTCACCTCCTCAGCTCTGTTCTTCCTTGATGCCCACTAGTGACATAACTTCAAGTGAGCAAATCATTTCGTCAAGTAGTCTGGATAAGGTACAAGGGACAGGACGAGGTCTGTCCTGTCTCTCACTGGCTAGTTAAAGGATTAGATAAAAGTTCTTGTACTGACTCTACTTTAACTTTTTATGCTTGCAAGAGTTTAGTCCATAAGTGGTCTTCGGGCAGATAGTTTTAGTTTTGCTAAGTCAGAATTGGGTTTTTATATCATTTGACTTAAGATTAAAATAATAATTTTAAAATTTTTTTGAGTTTGAGATAACACACTCAAATTGCCCTTATCTGGTTAACACTGTACCCCCAAATTTAAATAATTATGTATCAGTTAAACATTTTAATGGAATTTTAAAATTATATGAAGAATGATAGCCAACCCTGACTTAAGACTTTATAGCCCAGGGACAGAGTCACATAAAGAAATAACAGCACTAGATATAGGGAAGTAGGAGGAACAAGTTCAAATGGGAAGGGGAACAAGTGGGGGAGGAAAGGGAGGGGGAAAAAAGAACAGAAGGCAAAATAGAAGCAAAGCTTATATGGATGTGGAGGGGAACAAAGGTTGAAGGCATGGAGGGACAATGGGGGAAGGAGGAAGAATCAAGATGTATTATGTAAATGTACAAATACTCCATGATAAATGTGATCAATATGTATGGCAGATAGGTACCAATAAAGTTAAAAAAGAAGATTTATGGGCCAGGGATTGAGCGCAGTGGTTCCAGCGCCTGTCTTGCAAGGACAAGGGCCTGGGTTCGATCCAGGTATCCACATACAACAATGCCAAGTGTGATGACTCAGACCCATAAATCCCAGTACTCGGGAGACAGCACTGCCATAATGATGAAACAAGTCCCTAGGATTGCTGAGTTCAAGGCTGGCCTGGGCTTTATAGTGAGCTCAAGACCAGCCTGAACTACAAAGCGAGACCCTGTCTCAAAAAAAAAAAGAAGATGTGTTCCACATGCATAAATATGTGCACATTGTTTTTGCAGAACACAGAAGACAAACAACTCTCTCAGCTTGGAGAGGCAGGAAAAGGATTCATCAAGGAGACATCGGAGCCAGGGATTCAAGGGTACAGGTGTGGATAGAAATTTTCCACAGGGAAGCAGGAGCAAGACCCGATATCATGGAGGGTGGGACATGCTGAAGTGCTGAGTGGAGACAGCACTGCAATACACAGGCAGTGTGAACAGTCGTCCAAAACAAAATGGCAGAGACCAACCAAAAGACCAGGTATGCGATGTAGGGCCCTGACTGCCATAAAAAGGATTTTGGTCGTTATCCTAAAAACTACAAAAAGTCCTTATAGTTTCAAGACAAAGTTAGATATGACCAAGTTTGAACTTTTAAAAAAAATTCTCTGGCTGTTGCAGAAAACAGAAAACAGATTAAGAGGAAAAGGTGATGGGCGGACACAGGTAGGGAACACCACAAGGAGTCCAGGGAAAGAGGCTCACAGTTCACAGGTGGCAGTGGGAAGCGAGAGAAGTGGCTGACTGGGGAGGCCCCCAGAGGTAAAAGAAACGAACCCGCAGACAGGCTAGATAAGAGAGCAAACAAGAAAGACGTAGGAAGATGAACTTTAGGTGTCCAAGGCGGATGTGGTGGTGAAGGGGACATCTGAGGTGACCAGAGTTGGGTTTACTACACAGAGTCTTATGTGGACATCGTAGCAGAGATGTTAGGACGGCAAGTAGCTAGAATGTCTGTGGCTCTGAAGCATCTGAGCTGAAAATGATGAAACAAGTCCCTAGAGAGCATAACGGCAGCCTAGATTTTCTGTGCCGTCACCTGTAGAAGAGAACACGGAAGAACAGAAAAGGGCCTGGGAAGGTCTGGAAAGTGCAGACATTTAAATGAAGGGTGAATCTCAAGCAATGGAGAGCTGGAGGTAGAAAGAAAAACAAATCTTGGAGACGTTGACAAATTATGTTTCATCAGCTCTGTTTTAAATAAGCTGAAAAAGCAGACAAACTGCCATAATCCAAGAGAAAGCTGAACACAGAAAGGCTCAGATATTTCATGTATACAAGGGCAAGTCTTGGATTACCAAGAATGGCCCCTTTGGAAATC
Organism: Petromus typicus; assembly: GCA_004026965.1. Classification (NCBI taxonomy): domain Eukaryota; kingdom Metazoa; phylum Chordata; class Mammalia; order Rodentia; family Petromuridae; genus Petromus; species Petromus typicus. Next base: position 106 of record PVIR01024886.1, on the reverse strand, counting down.
GCACAATTCAGTCACAAAGTCCCTACAATACCATGCTTCCCCTTAGGTAAAGGGAACCAGTAGACTCCCGGCCTAGTTGTGTGACAATGGATGTGAGCAGGCAGGG
>PVIR01024885.1:0-25456 GCA_004026965.1 Petromus typicus | reverse complement strand
AACAGATCTGAACTATCAGAACCAGTGAGAATTTGAAGTTTGGACCTGAGAAGTACTGTGATGGCAATATTGACTGGGTTGGTGATACACAGATGTGAAGGATAAAGAATCAAATTTATTAAAGTTACTAACGTGAGTGGTCAGTATTGGTGCAATTAACTAAGTAGAGAACACTGGAGAAGTAGGTTGTGGAGGAGGGTAATGTAATGAGTTTAAGGTATTTTAAAGGAATTCTAATGATTTCAAATAATCAGATTTATGTTTATTAACTCTAGGACCAAGAAAATAATTATTTTTAAAAATTCAACACACGTGAGCAAAAAGGAATTTTTATTGTATCTATGAGGTACAAGATGATGGGTTTTTTAAATTTAAATGTGGGATGATCAAATTAAATTAACATCCATACTTCATATTTCTTTTTTGTGGTAAGAACATTTAAAATCTGCTTTAGTATTTGCAAAAATACACCATTACTAACTATAATCACCATGCTATACAACAGATTTACAGAACCCATCCCTCCTGAGTGAAACTTTGTATCTTTTGATACACTCTCTACTGCGGCTGTTAGCCACCTCTTCTTTGAGGTCAAGATTTTTAGGTTCCACATATAGGGTGAGATTATGCACTATTTCAATATTTGTCTGTTGTGCTTTATTTCACTTGTCATAATGCCCTCCAGGTTTATCCATGTTACTCCAAATGGCGAAATTCCTTTCTCTGATTTGGCTGGAGTACTGTATTCCATGGGGGGGGGGAGAACGGGAGAGGAGAGAGATTCCTTTGGATACATACCAGGTAGTGGAACTACTGAATGATATGGTAGCTCTGGTTTTTTTACTTTTGTGAGAATTTTAATACTAGTACCATAATGGAGGCACTAATTTAAATTCCCAGCAATAGTGTACAAAGGTTTTCTTTTCTCTGCATCCTTACCAACATTTATCTTTTGTCTTTTTGGTAGAACTTGAAGTGATATCTCAATTTCCATTTCCCTGATAAGGACGATGTGGGAGATTTTTATACAGTGGAATACCACTCTGTCATAAAAAGGATGAGCTTCAGACTTTTATAGCTAAATGGATGGACCTGGAGACCATATTCCTAAGTAAAATAAATTGGACACATATGTTTAAACACTGTATTGTTTCTCTGGTGTGAGACACAAAGTGGAAGTTTCCACTTCCCAATGAGTAGTGATACTGAACATTTTTCTCCTATACTAGTTGGCCATTCTTTTGATAAATGTTTACCTGAGTTCTTTACCTATTTTTTAATTGAGTTGCCTTCTTGCTATTTAGTTTACTTCCTTATGTAATTTGGATATTACTCCTTAGAATTATGTTTAAAATAGTTCATCACATTCTGTAGATTGTCTCTCTGCTCTGTTATTTTCCTTTTGTATGTAAAAGCCTTTTAGTTTGATATTCACTTGTCTGGTTTTGCTGTTTGTTTTTGCTGCCTGTGATTTTGGAGTCATCTTAAAAATTCTTCCTTCAAAAGATTTTTTCCTAAGTGGTTTGACACAGACCTAATCCCAACACTCAGAAGACAGAGGCAGGAGTTCAAGTCTACCCTGAGATGCATAGAGAATCAAGACCAGACTTAACTACATAGTGAGACAATGTCTCAAAAAGAATGAAAAGAAAAGAAAAGAAGCCAGGCATTTCTTTTTCTCAAAAAGAAAAGAAAAGAAGCCAGGCACTGTGGCACACACCCATAATCCTCACACTCCAGAGGGTAAGGCAAGAGGATTGTCCTGAGTTCAAGGCCAGTCTGAACTACGAAGTGAGACCCAAAAAACAAAAACACACACACACAAGATTTTTCCCTTGAAAGCTGTAATGACTGAACATGGAGAACTTATGTCCAGACTCAGAAAGAAAAATACTGCATGATTTCACTTATATGTGTAAATTGGGGGGGGTCAAATATAAAAACTAGAGAATAAAAGTGATTATGAGAGGTCAGGGGTGGAGTGACGGTGAGGAAATGGAAATATGTAGGCCAGAGAACACAAAGACGAAGATATGTAGAATGAGATCTGATGTACAACATGGAAATTGTAGTAAATGAAGTTGTGCTGTATTTGAGTTTCCTGCGAAAGGCATATATTTTAGATCCCTTCACTCCATTCATGCACCTTCAGAGTGCCTATGTGAGATGATGGATAGTCCCTGTTTTCCTGAAAATAAGACCCAATGGAAAATAATCAGGCTTGAAAACTAGATATCAAAATTGCCGGCCCCAAACAGCTTATCCTTGCCATACAGAATAGCCACTGAGCCAGAGACTAGTAGTGATGACAGATAAGGCAAGATTTTTTTCTTTTGTTTTGGTTGAGATAGGGTCTTGCCATGTAGTTCAGGCTGGACTTGAATTTAATACAATGCTTTGCCCACAGCCTCTTGAGTGCTGGGTCCATAGGAATGTGCCACTGTGCCCAGCTGGCATTTTTGATCTTCAGTTTTCAAGGCTAGTTATTTTCCACTTAGATCTTATTTTCAGAGAAGTACATTAGCTTCACCACAGTAGCCACTTTACTATGTGTACACCCTGTAAACTTACACGTGGCTCACTGAGTAGTAGAGCAGATCTAGATGGAAATAGAGATAAAAACACATTGGGGACCTGAATGATCTGAATTTTTATTCCTAATGCTTTCCATGGAATATCATAACTAAATGTTGAGCCATTAAGAAACATTAATCTGGCAGTGAATGTATTAGAATTCAGCATTACTCTAATTACTTCAGACTGTTACAGAAATCAAACAGGAAATTCCTGTGGCCTTACCTAAAGTGGTATGAAGATGGAGAACATTTGCCCAGTGAGGAAATGGTTAAATTAGTATTGGCAAAAGTTGGTAAGAAAGTGCATGTTTGAACTGAGAAAATTTAGAAAAGAATCTCAGGTTTCTTGTTCTAGGGAGCACTGTGTTTGTGCAAGTACTGTAAGTGGATGGTGACTGCATTAACCAGTACCTACTACAGATGGGCCTTGAGGATCGGATGCAGTTTTAGAAGTGCTCTGTGTTCTTAATTTGTCAACATTGCTCATTTGGTACTGCTATAGTCTTCTCACCAAGAGGAGGACTTTATTCAGCATGCACAGAGATTCACGCTCAGAGTCTATGATTCCATAGGGAAGAATGCATCAGGTCTTGAGGTTATCAGCAGTAAATACAATATCACTTTCTTTTCCTATGTCAAAGCATTAAATTTTTATACAGTTTTGACAGTTTTTAATTTGTCAGGGCTGGTGGGTGGAAGGGGATTCTGGTCAAGCAATGATCCCAAGGAAAGCATGCAAAAGCACATATACAAAGCAGGAACCCAACATTAATTTCCAGCATCAGAACATGAGAGTTGGAGCTGCAGCTCTAACACCCAAGAGCTGTGTGTCTTTAGCAGCTGTGCCACTATAAACAATCGGTGTGCATATATCACTATGAGATGATGCTTTTAATTCTTCCCAGAAAATACCAAGAAGAAGAACGGCTGGGTTGAATGGAACTACTAGTTTCAATTTTTTGAAGAATCTCCACTGATTCCCACAGTGGTTGCACCAGTCTACATTACCACCAACATCAGAGAAAGAGCCCCACTAGCACTTGTTATTTATTTATTTATTTATTTATTTTTATTTATTTTTTTTTTTTTTAGGTTTTTTGAGACAGGGTCTCGCTTTGTGATTCAGGCTGACCCTGAGCTCAGCCTCCAACTCACATCACAGCAATCCTCCTGCCTCTGCCTCCCGAGTGCTGGGATTACAGGCGTGAGCCACCACGCCCGGCACTGTGGTATGTGGTACTGGTTGCTGCTAGGTGTGGGTCTCCACACCCAGTATTGTTATGTGGTTACCGGGGAATCGAACCCGGGCCCTTGCGCTTGCAAGACAGGCGCCGGAACCACTGAGCTAACTCCCCGGCCCCTAGCACCTGTTATTGGTTGAGGTTTTGATAACAGCTATTCTTTCTGGAGTAAGACAGAATCCTACCATTCTTTTAATTTGCATCTTCAAAATAGCTAGTAATATTGAACATTTTTCATGTATTTATTTGCTGTTTTTACCTTTTCATCTGAGAAGTGTGTATTCAAATTAGATGCCTATTTTTGATTGGGTCTTTAAATTGGAGTCTGATCTTTTTGCAGTTCCGTATATATTCTAGATATTAAACTTTTGAGAAACAGCTGGTATCTGTGTGAAGCAGTTCAGCGTAAGGGTATTTGTACCAGGAATTTTCAGCCCTGGGCTTGGTGGAATTCCTGAGTCAGGGGTCTGCACTTTAACGGTGCTGCCCTGAATTAAACCAGGAGTCTGCTCTGACCCGGAGCTACCTTGGGTGTTTTGCCAGAGATACAATGGCGCCAAAAAAACTATGCTAAACACTGTACTGACTTTTCCTCCTCCCTTTATGAGAGGTCACGGGTTTAGTTTCTCTTTACATTTCCTTGAGAAAGGAACATAGAGAGAGGCTGAGCTTGTGGCTTTCCAAAAAAAGATTGATTATTGACTAGGATGGCAAGCTTGAAAAAAAAAAAAATGAGAGAAACAAAAACTGTTTCGGGTGGTCAGCAAAGTATCAGTCAAACAAGGCAGGAATACTTTTCTGGTAAAATGTCTTTCTGTCCCTTAATTTCCTGATTTAGAGTGTAGACATTAATTAGACTGACACCAAGCTTTTTTATCTAATTGATTGTAACCTCTGTAGACTTTTAACTACTGATTGTAATCTCTGCACATAGCCACTGCAGTGAGAGTATTATAAAAGGAGCACTGAGAGTAAACTCTGAGCCTTCAGCCTTTAGTTTGCTGAGGTCCTCCTGATCCCATCTGTGACTCTTGTAACTTTTCTTTCTTTCATCCTCACCCTTCGACTCCAGTTCTGCTTTGTTGCTGGCAAGCTTCAGCAGTATCCTCTTCAATTTCCTCTTTTTCTTTTTAAGAGTACTGTAGTTTTCAGTGTGAAAGTCTTGTTAGATTGATTCCTAGGTGTTTCATTTTGGGGGGAATGATATTATGAAAGGTGCTGTTTCCTGGATTCCTCTCTTAATGAGTTTGTTATTTATATATGGAAATGCTATTAATTTTTGAGTACTGTCTTTATATGACTATGTACAGAGAGTATCATACCCACAAATAATGATAATTTAATTTTTCTTTCTTCCTATCCTTTTTTTTGAGACACAGTCTCACTTTTTAGTTCAGGCTGGCCCTCAGCTCAGCCTCAAACTCAGAGCAATCCTCCTGCCTCTGCCTCCCGAGTGCTAGGATTACAGGCTTGAGCCACCATGCCTGGCACTGTAGTATGTGGTACTGATTGCTGGTGGGAAGAGTCACCATGCCCAGCTTTGTTGTATGTGGTTACCAGGGATGAACCTAGGCCCTTGTGCTTGCAAGACAGGTGCCGGAACCACTGAGCTAAATCCCCCCCCCCTCTTTCTTCCTATCTTTATTCATTTTTTCCCTTGTCTAATTGCTCTGGCTAATGTTTCCAGAACTATACAGAACAAGAAAGGTAACTGTGGACATCCTCATCTTGTTCTTGATTTTAGAGTGAAAGCTTTCAGTTTTTGTTCTATTAGTATGATGTTGGCTGTTGGTTTGTCACTGATAACTCTTATCAAATTGAGATAAAGATCATCTATTCCAATTTTCTGTAGGGTTTTTTAAAATCATGAATGGGTGTTAGAACTTGTCAAATGCATTTTTTGCATCTACTGAGAGGATCATGCAGTTATTGTCCTTAACTCTGTAAATACAACCTATTACCTTAATTAATTTGAATATGTTGAGTCATCCCATGAAATGGGACATTCATGGAGACATCCCATGAAATCCTGGGATGAACTCTGCTTGGTCATAATGTATAACTTTCTTGATTTTGCTGCAATGATTTCAATGGGTTCCAGTGACTCTTCATTTTCTTTGTTTTCCATGGTCTTAACTGGGGATTTTTGCATCTATGTTCATTAGGGAGACTAACCTGTAGTTCTCTTTTATTTATTGGATCCTTCTCTGGTTTTGATAACAGGGTAATGCTTGCTTCTAGGTATGAGTTTGGCAGTACTGTTTCCCTTTCAATTTCTTTAGAGTTTGAAATGTAGCAGCATTAGATCTTCACTAAGTTTCTTGCAAAATTCAGCAGTGAATCTATTACAACTTGGGCTATTCTTTATGGGTAGATTCTTAATTCCATCTTCAATTTCATTGATTGATAGTTTTTTTAGAATTTTTATGTGGGATCTTGATTTAGATTTGGTAATTCATACGTATATTGGTATTTTTCCATTTCCTCTGTCTGTTCCATCTTACTAGAGTACAGGTTCTCAAAGTAGGAACTGATGATCTTCTGAATTTCTGAAGGGTCTGTTGTGATTTCACCCAAATTGTCATTCCTAATTGTATGGATTTGAGTCTTTTCTTTTTTTTTTTTTTTATAAGTTTGGAGAAGGATTTGTCAATATTTTAGCCTTTCAAAGAACTGACTCTATGTTTAATTGATTCTTTATAGTGTTTTCTCAATCTCTGTTACATTAACTTCTGCTCTAATCTTTTTGTTTCATTTTATTTTGCTTTTCAGTGCCAGGGATTGAAGTCAGACCCTTATGCTTCCAAAGTAGGGGCGGTTTCATTTAAGCTAAATCCCTAGCCCTTTCTTGTCTTTACTATTTTCTTTGTCCTATGAGCTTTGGGCTCCAATAACTATTTTCTAGAAGCTTGAGATTTAACATTAGGTTGTTTATTAAAGCTTGTTCTGTTTTTATTATATGGGAATTCACAACTATAAGCTTCCTCATAGGACTACTTTCATTGCATCCCATAAGATGTGGTATGTTATATTGGCATTATTGTTTAATTGTACAAACTGTCTAATTCTTTCTTTAATTTAATCTGTAGGCTATTATTCAGGAGAATGTTATTTAATTTCCATGTGTTTATGTATTTCTTGTGGTTTCTTCTGTCATCAATTTCCAGTTTTATTGCTCTATGGTCTAATAATACGCATGGGATAATTTATGTTGCTTTGCATTTACTTAAGCATGATCTATGGGCTAGTATGTGGTCTATTTCAGAGAATTGCTATGTGCAGCTGAGATTATGCATTGTGCTATTGTGGGGTGGAACACTTTGTAGACATCTACTAATACCATTTGTTTGAAAGTTTGCTTCAGGGGTGAGAATTTAGCTCAGAGGTTCTGGTGCCTGCCTCACAAGTACAAGGTCCCAAGTTTGATCTCTGGTACAGAAAAAAAAAAGTTTAGTTCAGTTCTGATGTTTCTTTGATTTTGGTCTAGTTGATGTCTCTTTATGATAGGGGGGTATTGAGGGAACTCACTACACTTATATTAGTGCTTATTTGATTTTTTATGTTAATATTTGTTTTATATAGTTTGGTGTGCTGATATTTGGTGCATAGGTATATAGGATTGTTATCTCTTCTTCTTGGATTGTTCCCTTTACAAGAATGTAGTGACTTTCATCTCTCTTAGTCATTCTTGGTTTGAAATCCTGTTGGTCTGCAAATCGAGTAGGTACTCCTGCTTTTTTTTTGGTTTTCTGTGACATGGAGTATTGTTTTCCATCTTGATTTCAGTCTATTTCTTTTTTAATTAAATGTGTTTCTTCTATGCAGCATATTGTTGGATCCAGCTTCTTGACCTATTCTGCTAGTCTGTTTGTTTGGTGAATTTATACCACTTATATTCAAGGTCATAACTAATATGTACTGTGCTATCCTTGTCATGTTATTTTCCTATTGTTGGTTCCCATTTTTCCCCTCTGTTTAATTGTTGGCTTTGTCTGGTGAATTCATTGTGTTAGGGACCATGCAGTTGAAGTCTTTTCCTTGTTATTTCTTCCTATAATACCCTCCAGAAAAGTTTAGAGCATTGATTTGGTGGTATGAATCTCTTTAGTTATTCTGTCATAGAAGTACCATTTCTCTGTCATTTTGAATGATAGTTTTTGTGGGATACATCAGTCTAGGTTGGAGATTGTTTATTTTTAGGGTTTGAAATATTTCACTTCAAACTTTGCTTGACTTGAACATTTGTGCTGAGAATCAGCTGTGACCCTGATAGATTTTCTTTTATAGATGATTTGTTTCTTTTCTCTAGCAGCTTTTACTATTCTATTCTTACACTGAATTTCTGGAATTTTGATTATTATATGCCTTGGTATATATATATATATGCACTTGATTATAACTAACTGAAATTCTATATGCCTTCTTATCTGTATGTCCAAGTCTTTTTTCATGCTTGAGAAGCATTCTGCCATTACTTCTGTGAACAAGTTATCTGTCATTTGTGCTAGTTTCCGCTTTTTCATGGACTTCAATCAACATAATGTTATTTTAAGCATCACTTAGTGGCTATTGGATTTTAATGAACCCTTGCTATTTGTAAGAGATCTTTCTTTTTATGATGGCTAGTTGCAAACTTGTCTTCTAAATCTAGTATTCTGTCTTCACATTGACCCATTCTACTACGTATACTTTCAATGGAATTTTTAATCTCCTAGATATCTGTGTGAGTCTATTTTATGGATTCCATTTCTTTCCTATGCTGGGAATTCATGGTTTCTATCATTTTCTTTTCTTTTTTGAGACAGGATCTCACTTTTGTTGTTCAGGCTGACCCTGAATTCAGCCTTGAACTCACAGTAATCCTGCCTCTGCCTCCCAAGTTCTGGGATTACAGGCTGAGCCACCATGCCCCGCACTATGGTATGTGGTTCTGATTGCTGGTGGGCATGACTCTCCATGCCCAGCATTGTTGTACGTAGTCACCAGGGATGAACCCAGGCCATTGCACTTGAAAGGCAGGTGCTGGAACCACTGAGCTAAATCTCTGGCCCCTCTGTCATTTTCTTAAGTGTATCTATTTTTTTTTTTCCTGTATCTACTCTAGTGTTACCAACCATGTCTTTCATTATGGTCACCATCTCTGTAGTTATTCAAAAAATTATTTCTGATTTGATATTTGTTTCTGAAGCATCATTCATTTACTTTGCTACTGCTGATATTACTACTTCAGAGAATCCAGATAGGTGGGTTTTGAAATGTTTTCCCTCATTGCCCCTTGGAGGCATGGGATTGCATCTTGTGTGTCTTCTCATTTTCTTTCTTTCCTTCTTTTTTTTTTTTTTAGTTGAACTTTGGGTTGATTCTTGTAAATTGGTATGCCAAGTAAATTTACTGGTAGCATTTAGAATGTTTAGGAATTGACTACTTGTAAGAAATGTCTTCCAGGTGTAGCTGGCTTTTGGATTTTGAATCTGTTGCAAGATTCTATCTCTTAAATTTATTATGGATGAGAGGTTGCTGCCTATTTGGCCAAGTCACCTGTTCTTTGGCACTGGCCTACACTTTTGTTTATGATTCCTAGGCAATCTCAGTATTGGCATACCAGGAGGAACAACTGACTAGAACAATTATATCACATTGGTAAAGTAATACAATCAGCAATAATAATATCATCAAACACAGCGTAGAAAATGACAAATTGTGCTTAACTATTAGTTTGCCACCTTTAGCCATAGAAACTGTATCTGTGGTTGAATAACCAAATCTAACATACACTAGAAATTTGTATATAGTAAACATGTCTTCTGTATAACAATGTTACCCTCAAGGGAGAAAATTTTAAGGAATTAGGGGAAAAATAAAGAAATAGAAAATGAGAAAGAGATTAGAAGCAATGTTGGAGGATAAGGGAAGATTACGCTAACTTTGGAAACTGGTGAAGAATATAGCAGGGAAAGAGACAAGAAAGAAACAAAGCAAGAACAGAACAACCAAAAAACTAGAAACAATGTTCAGGTTTATAATAAAAACAAAAACAATAAAGAAAAAACAAAAATAAAAACAAGGAGAAAAATAATAAGAAAAAAGTTTAATTGTATCTCTGCTGTCACTGATAGAGAACTTGGGCACAGAGTTCAGATCTGTGTTGATAAACCCCAGCAACCCAGCTGTATATTTATGCCAGGGTAATGGATAATCCTAGCAGTCCTGCACCTTTAATTCTGAAGCCCAGGCTAGTTTCTGGCTAGGAGGACAAAACTCCATTGTTTAGCCTAAAACACTCTGTGTGGCTTCTGCTGGTTTGAACTTGATTCTCTGTAGGCTTGAACTTGGCTTCTTGACGTCCTACTGACGTATTATTCAATTCCATCTAACCCTATGGAAGCAGCCCACAGCTGCTCTGAGTTCCAAGGTCAGCTATTGCCTCTCCATGTTGGCTACCATCCAACTGGCCACTCCTGGCCTGAGCCTGAATAATCAGACACTGCAGCCCACTGCAACAGAGTGGTATCCACTGCTCTATCCCACTGATGTGTTCCCCACTGAAAGCCTCTGGGGTCAACAGTTGTTCACTGTATCTGCAGGTTCAATTGTCATTTCAGACCCTTTCTGGTTCCCTTTCCCTCCTCCTCTTCTTCACATTGCTGTATTCCAGTGTGTGGGTACCGGATCCCAGAGAGGCTATTTTTTCTGTACACCACTCTGCCATCTTCTTCACACCTCTTTTTTCTTTTTTATGGTGGTACTGGATATTAAACTCCAGTTTTTATTTTAGAACAGGGTCTTGGCAAGTCTCCAAATTGTCCCAGTTGGGCTCAAACTTGACAAAACTCCTGCCTCAGTTTTCCAGAGTTCTAGAAAATAGGTGTGTATCACCCTGTGCAATGTTTAATAGATTATAATATATGTCCCAATGTAATATTTATTTGAAATAAAGTTAAAATGCCATGCACTATTTGGATTGCTTCAACATTTTTCATTGTTTAGGTGAAATTTAAATTTAAACAGGTAAACTTTATTTTTATTTGCTAATTGGGCAATCCTAAAATGAAGTAATTTGTAATCATTATAGGCCAACCAAGTCTTTTGGTCACCACGGCTGGACCTTCAGTTTCTCCCTAGGCTGTAGCTAGCTTTTTTTTCCTGCTCAATTAAGTATGCCTTTGCTATCAAAATTACAGATTTCCACTAACAATTTGCTCTTCAGATTTCTTTGCCACTTTGAGCTAAGTCAAAAAAGCCAAGCAGTAGTAAAACTGGTACTTTTGTTCTAGAAAAGGTTCTAAACTACTCCAAGTACCTACAGCTTCCTACTCCTAAGAGCCAAATGAGTTGGATGTGGTGGTACATGCTTGTAATCCCAGCACTCAGGAGACCGAGGCACGATGATTGCCCCAAATTTGACCACAGCCTAGTGAATTAAGGCCAGCCTGGGCTATATAGCAAGACCCTGCCTCCAAAAATAAAAGAACCAAACCATATTTTTAAGTTTTAATTAATCATCACTCTTCAAGTCCATATGCCTTTAACAAGAAGTGGTTTAGAAGTGAGCTTGATAGGGTGTAAAACTTCTGCCTCTTCAAGGAGCGCATCTTCAAGGAGCTCATCTTCATGCTTCTTTTGGGGAATTCTGTTTCCCCTTGCTTATTATTTTAAGCAAAACATTTATTAGTACATTTTAGTACACATAATGATAACATCCATCATAGTGAATTTGTACCTATACATGATATATCTTGCTTTTTCCCCTATTCCCCTCAAACTTCTTCCCATTCTTATATACATAAGCTTTGTTTACATTTTTCCTCTTTTTTCCTGTGCTTCCCACCTTCTTGTTCTCCTTCTTAGGTGAACATTTTCTTTCCATTTCTCAGTATCTGTTGCACATACTGGTCTTTATTTCCACTTTCAGTTTCTTACACTAGACAATGCAGCATTTTAAGATGTAAGTCCAATTTATTTCATTTAAGAGTATGGTCTGAAGGTGCATCCATTTAGCTATAAATGTCTCAAGCCCATTCTTCTTTATGGTAGAGTAGTATTTCATTGTATTAAAAAAACACATCTTAATTTGTTGGTTGATTGCCTTTTGTTTTTTAATATTTTATTTTTAAAGATTTGTCTGTGGTGGGCCGGGGATTTAGCTCAGTGGTTCTGGCACCTGTCTTGCAAGCACAAGGGCCTGGGTTCATCCCCCATAACCACATAAAACAATGCTGGGCATGGAGACTCACACCCACCAGCAATCAGTACCACTTACCACACAGTGTGGGGTGTGGTGGCTCATGCCTGTAATCACAGCAGTTGGGAAGCAGAGGCAGAAGGATTGTTGAGTTCAAGGCTGAGTTCAGGGCCAGCCTGAACTACAAAGCAAGATCCTGTCTCAAAAAAAAATTTTTTTTTTCTGTAAAGTGTGGTACTAGGCAAACATCTACCCACATGACGTCCCCAGAGCTCCCTTCATATTTTGAGAGCAAACATTTAATAAGAAATGCCCTCTAAGTTTCATTAAGGCTGCTAAAATCATGATATAAATTAGAATAATTTTGACCAAAGTTTATGAAAAATTTATCAGAAGTTTATGTATTTGTCTCACGCTACAGAAAATCCAGAAGTATGTCACTGTTATATATTGCATCAATGGCCTAGTAATATCAGGGCTAGGTATAAGATGGCAGCTTTTTCTCCAAATATCAGCACTGCTTCAGGCAGGAGAAAAAAGAGATAAAGAACACAAGGTTTTTTATAATGAGGTATGCTTTTTTATTTGGGTAATAAGGCCCTTCCTGTATAGCTCTACCTATATCTCATTGGATACCCAAAGGTTCAAAAGAAGCTAAGAAATGGAGTGTTTTCTTACCCAATGTCAATAATATAGAAAAATAACTGAGGTGAGGTGTATATGACTGAGCTAAGCAACAGCATCTGCTATATTCTGTAAGTCTTTATTGTGTGATGAAGAGTATGATCTGCATCCCCAGAAATTTGTCTTAATTCAGAACTAGTGTTTATTAAATTCTGGAAAGTGATTACATTTTCTTTTTCTAATTGTAGACCCCTAAGAAAGTGAGAGGAATTTTCACCATGACATTACTATAGGGTCCTTCCTTCAAGTTACAAGGCTTTGTCTTATTTCAGAGGGTCCTGACAATGAGTAGGAAGAACAGAAGAGATTGTGGATTGACTCCCTGCTTTCTCAGTGGGCTACATTGCTAAACCTTTTCACATCTTTTACTGTGAAACTAGTTCTTACTAAGTTTTCCTGGTTAGGCTAGAATGTGTCATCCTTCTGCCTCAGCCTCCTAAAGTGCAGAGGTTACAGTGATGTTATTGGAGGGTAATTAATTGGGTAATCCTCCAAAAACTGCGTAGAAAGACAGATGGAGAGGGCTAGAGAAAGAAAGATGATAGAGGCATGGATAATTTCAAACTACTTGTGGTCTGGGAAGTCAGTGCTTCAGAGTGGGCAAAAACAGACACTCCAAGCCACTATTTATTGGGTGCACACAATAATCAGAGGGTGTATTTGATGACTCAGTGTCAGTGGGGATCCCTTGGTGACGAGGATCTTATGTTGATGAGAATCTTATAGTCAGGATCTTTTGTTGATCAGGATGATGAGATAAGCAAAACATTCTTAAAATAGTAACTAGGACCAGTTAAGGGGATAAGGAATTTGTCCTTCCCCAGATGAAACCTTTCTTTTTTTAAAAAAATTCATTATTACTTGGTTCTCAAAGAACCAGGATGCCTTCAGATGATGCAATCTGGCCCCGGAGCATCACAGCATCATGGGGCCATCAGGCCTTGGCTGTGACTGCAGGCAAAATGGAAATTATGTTTCCACATGCCATAGCTCGCTCGCAGGTAAGGACATTCGGCCTCAGATGGCCCTCATCAGACTTTAATTATGAAGTTATTTTTCCCCCAAATTATATAGAATAGCTCCCAATAGTGTGTGCTACCATGCCAGAAGTAGAGTGTTGTATCCATCTGCTGTGTTCCAGGAACCAATTAGATACTGATAAATATCTTTGCTGGTCAGTCCATTAAAAAAAAAATGTCAGATTCTGCTCCCTACTCTCCCTTCTCTGCCTCTCATAATTAAGTTCTCCATAATCCAAAAGACTTGGTGTCTGCACTAAAATCACAATACCTGTATCAACTGAAGAATTACAATGGCATCCTTAACCAAGGAGAACTACAGTGCTTTTCAATGATTTTGTCTTTCCCTTCATTTGTGTATTCCCTGCTGAAAGGAGTATACCTGGCACACTGAATACATACATATATTATATATAACTTACCCTTTTACCTATTGTCCATATATGTATATATGTGTGTGTATATACATATATATATTTATATATATATATACCTATATATATTTTAGACAGGGTCTCACCTTTGTAGTTCAGGCTGGCCCTGAGCTTAGCCTTGAACTCACAGCAATCCTTGTGCCTCTGCCTCTCAAATGCTGGGATTACAGGCATGAGCCACCATGCCCGGCACTGTTGTATGTGGTTACCAGGGATCGAACCTTGCACTTGCAAGGCAGGCACCAGAACCGCTGAGCTAAATCCCTGGCCCTTACTGTCCATATTTTTGTCACCATAAATTTGTAAAGTCTCAATTCTCTTGCTATATAAGTAGAAGGTTACAAATACACACTTAATGCAATCTTTTCTTCCTGGTGTTAGCCAGTAGATGGGTTAACAATGTCTGGGTCACATTCCCTTTTTGTATTCAACACAGTGAACATTACCTGTTTTTTAAATTAATTTATTTATAATATCTAGAGCTGTGATTTGTTTAAAAAAAAAAACTCAGTGAAGAAAGCTTTGTCTTTTGTCATCATCAGAATAATTTCTCAGGGTATTTTCACTCTGCTGAGAAGCAGTGCCATTACCACTTAATTCTTTTCAGGAGAGAGAGGGAGTCACATATTTATGAACCACACTGTGACTGGGTATATGGAGTTCTCTTTTTTGTACTAAAAGCTTTTTCACCCCGTGACTACTCTGCTATGCTTTGGTGTTCTCTAATCTTGTCCATGGCATAGTTTACTTTTCCTTATTGATTCCATGAAGTTATGAGAAGACACTGTCTCCCATTTTTTTACATATTTTTTATCATCTCAAACTGTTTTTGGTGGCAGGCTTGAGACGGGGTCTCGCTTTGTAGTTCAGGCTGGCCCTGAGCTCACCATGTGGCCCAGACGAGCCTTGAACTCACAGCAATCTTCCTACTTCTGCTTCCCAAGTGCTGGGATTACAGGCGTGAGCAGCCATGCTTTTTTTGTTTGTCCTTTTTTTGAGACAAGATTTTGCTATGTAGTTTAGGATGGTCTTAAATTTTGTATACCCTAGGCTGGCCTCAAACTCATGGTGATGAGCCTCCCAAGGACTGGGATTACAGGCACACACCACAATAAAAGTATTCTTCACAAGCTTTCACAAGAAGATTTGCGAAGCTGGAACACTTAGTCAATTTAAGGAAGACACTTTGTACTTGACACAGCAGTCTCATCATGGGAAAGAAACAACTGTTTTTGAACCAAGAATGCTTTCTTTCTTGGGTAGCTTCAAGGCTCTATAGTATACTGTACTATTTTTTCTAAAGGAACAATAGTTCTATCGCCTACTAAAATAGCCAAAGAAGCATCTTGAACTGTATATATGTGATTCTAATATGGCAAAGACTGCATGGGAACAACACATTTCTGCTTTCATTCTTCATGAGATTCATCTGAAAAAATCATAGAAGAAGCATATCTTCTTGAAGTTTATTAAAGAGGAGAAAAAGGAGGTCCTACAGTTTAGGACTGCCCAATGAATAAAGTCCTTATACTGTGCCATCCCACATTCATAGTGAGAAAGCCTCTTTCTTCAGTTTGTGAGACAAAGACTTCCAATCCCTCTGTTATCAAAAGAATCATTAGTTTGTGATAAAACTATACTGAAGTTCTTAAAGAATATGAAAAATGGGTAACTATTCATTTTTCAATAATTTTTGTCAATTCCCAACTGACTGTCACAGATCAAACTGATTGACTCAAAGTTGAATCTTTAGTCCTAAAAATTGAGAAGCATAAAACATCAAGTAAGATCTTCAAATAGACTATTAATTTTGTTTTTTAAAATTTTTTTCTTACTGTAATAAAGTCATTCCCTTTAACCATTTTTCTTGGTTAAAAAAACAAAACAAAACAAAACAAAACAAAACCCCATGCCTCCAGCCTCCCAATGTCCACATTCCGGTTTAACACCAATGTCTTCACAAAAATTTTCCACTCTTCTAGCCCTACAACTTCATCAGACCTGTGTATTCATAAAACCCCACCAGGCACTTCCTGTCTGAAAACTATTCGCTCCCACTTACTAGTCTAGTGGGGGTTGGGATCGCCAAGAGCTGGAGATTTCACACTTTTTGAGGCCACAGTCTTTCAGTGCCGCTGCCACCGCGGGGAAGATTTTTCTCTTCTCTTCTCACTGTGGGCCAGCTGGGGCCAGTGAAGGAGGCCATCCTCTCTTCTGGAGGTGTCCTCAGTGCTTCAGCTCCGTTCCCAGAGAGGGCAGCAAGGAGGAGCAGACCTGCTCTTCCCCTGGGCGGGGGGAGTTCCTCACCTCTGGACCTTGCAGCTCCATCTCACTAGAAGAGGCTACCTCCTGTCCCTAGTCAGAGGCTCTGTTTGCCCAAGATGACAACTGCCTAATAGGCATTTTAAAGCCAAATAACAAAGACAAATTTCTGAGGCCCTCAGAAATTTTTGTTTTTAAATTTCTTTTTTAAAAAAATGTTAGTGCATAGCCAGGGTCTTGTTTTGTAGTTCAGACTGGCCCTGAACTCACTATTAGCCCAGATTAGGCTTGAACTCACAGCAACCCTCCTGCCTCTGTCTCCCAAGTGCTAGGATTACAGCATGTGAGCCACTATGCCCATCCGGCCCGCAGGCTGCATCTTCTTTATCCATTCATTGGTTGATGGGCATTTGGGCTGTTTCCAAAATTTAGCTATTATAGACTATGCTGCTATAAACATAAATGTGCATATATTGCTGTGGCAGATACTTTAATTTTGGGGGGAAGCATACAGTCCACCATTTTATATAAGTGTTTACTGTATACAGTGGGTCCTGAGCACCCAAAAAATATCTTGGTAGTAACTGGAAGTTTTCTTACCTCAGTGCCCAATTTAACTTCTACTTCTGCAACTGCTGTCTTGTATCTGTGCCTGTATTATAAATATATACGAAGAGGGGTTATGAAGTGGGTCTAGAATTACAGAAAGTCCTGTGAACAGATGGAAAGTTGGATAAACTACATTACACTAAAGGGCTAGTCGGATGAAAACACTCCTGATAATTACGTAGCACAGCCACCACAGCTTCCACACCTGACATCACATCCTTTTTTCACACTGGGTGCTACCCCTAAACTGCTATTCCTGATGGAGAGTGGGTGTAGCTGCTTTCTCTGAGCAAATCATTACCACAGGGTCTTTTACATGTTTTCAGGAATCAGTCTCTGATTCCAGTATGGTGGGTAGGCTGGGCAGAAGTGGCGCTAGTCATGTGCTATATATATATTTCAAAGAGTGGGTGTATCTGACAATTTCAGCTTCTATAGTGGGATAAAGTTTCTGTTTCAGAAGAAGAAGATGCTCTAAACAGAGGAAGAACTTTCATGCTGAGTGACTAAGCAAAGTAAAAAGTGTTCACTGAAGAAGTCACTGACACATATATAGAAGGTAATGAAATCAATCAGGAGCAAACACTGCATCATGTGTCACATGAGGAAGTTTTGTGTAAGATTAGATGTGCACAAGATTTTTGGAGGGAAATGCCTATGAAAAAAACCAGAATGAGACTGGAGAAAGCTGAGAGAACCTTCAGTCATACACATGGTGACTTTGCTGTAGAGAATATAGAGAAGGAAAGAAGTTTCTGGTAAGAATGAACAGAGCCAGATGTGGTGATGCATGCCTATCATCTCAGCACTCTGGAAGGCTGAGACAGGATAATTTTAAATTCCAGCCCTGAACAATTTAGGAAGATCTTGTCTCAAAATAAAAAAGTCTGGAGATGTTGCTCAATGCAAAGGCTCTGTGTTCAATCCCATTTACTGGAACAAAAGAACAACTAGTATTCTTCCAGCCAAAATTGCTATCAGAAGAGTCCCACATGCTCCAGGAATGAGCCAGACTAAACATGCCTTACATGAGGTATGTCATTTGCTAGGAGCAGCCTGTTAGAACTGTTTGACACAAATTAGTAACAGATTTCAGTATCTAGCATCTGTAGCCACAGGAATTATGCTTTTGTTGTGTCCAGATTTTGAGTCCCCCAATGACCACGAGGGAGGTCCGATATAAAGTACACGAGGGTCTTTATTACAAGCTCAAGCAGAAACTCTCAATCGTCACCGACGTAGCGGATCAGAATTGAGAGTCCAGAACTTCCGATCAGCAGTGTTTGTATGAAGGTTACAGCAAAGCTGGGGAAATTGCTATTCTGGCAGTACATATTGGTGGACTTTAGGAAGTGCGGGGTGTTTAACCCTGATTGGCTGGGCTCAACAGGTCGTCCTGCAAGCTCGTGGCTGTAGGCTATCTAAAAGAACATCTGAACCTTGTACTTACTGGTGGGCCATTGCTAGGGGATATTGTTAAATGTTACCAAGGATAGGTGGTCCGAGCACATCTGGTGACTTTTCCTGGAATCTAGGCCCCTCGGGTGGTCTTTCCTGTAAGTAGGGTCTATGTTATGGTCACTTGCCCTAGGGGTTCTGGAAATGGAGTCTATAACCTGGTCATGTGGCCCTTTTCGGAACCAATGCTTACATTTAATTACTTTATTTTAAAGTGGGACCAGTTCTTTAAAATGGAGTCATTTAGGTCTTTCTCTTTGTATATTAGTCCAGCTCAAATGTACATTTTCATGGTCTCTACAGTATTTACTATATATATTTGTTCTGTCTCTAATTAACAGAAAGCAATTTCTCCTATGAGGGATAAAAAGAATACCCTATCCAGGTGTGGTTGCTCTAATCCAGCACTTGGAAGCTAAGGCAAGAGGGTCATTGTGAGTTTGAAGTCAGCCTAAACTACATAGTGAGTACAAGTCCAGTTTGAAATACATAATGAGATCCTGTCTCAAAACAAAAGCCAAAACCAAAAACCAATAATCCCTGAGAAACTACTGAACAGTGGAAGGGTTGCTTAACCAAAATAGAGTGCTATAGTAGTAACGCTTCTTTCATTTTTTTTTTTTTTTAGACAGCGTCTCACTTTGTAGTTCAGGCTGGTCTTGAGCTCAGCCTCAAACTCACTCACATCACAGCAATCCTCCTGCCTCTGCCTCCCTAGTGCTGGGATTACAGGCATGAGCCACACACCCGGCATTGTGGTATGTGATACTGGTTGCCACTGGGCGTGAGTCTCCACACCCATTATTGTATGTGGTTAACTGGGGATCAAACTTGGGTCCTTGCGCTTGCAAGACAGGCACTGGAACCACTGAGCCAAATCCCCGGCCCCTTCTTTCATTTCTGATACCATTAATTTTTGGGTCATTGAGTTTTTGAATCACTTTTTAGATTTTAGCCTCTTCTCTATTAAAGTATGTGAATATGTGAGAGGGGCCACTGTGCCACCGGTACTGGGAAAGAAATCTTTAGTTCTGCACCTTTTGTTGGTGTTGGCAACCATGTATATGACTGGACTGCTCTATGGATTGGGCCACGGGCACCTCTAGCATTTTAAGATTGAACTGTTGAAGCCTATGGCCAGTACCAAAAAAAAAAAAAGTAACGCTGCTTGACTTAAAACTTTTAAATCTCATCACAGGTTAAACCATAGAACTGGATATATTCTTTTCTCCCCAAAGCTTAGAATTGTGATATACAATTTATATTTTTAATTTGTTTTGTTGGCACATTTTATATATACGTTATGATCATATTCAACATTGAGGGTTTGTACCAGTACATGTCATATTTGGATTCTCATTTTTTCCCATTCCCCTGCCCTCCCTACAACTCCCTGCCCCCATATATAGATATATATAGACATATTTATCTATATATATTTATATATTATATATATTATATATTATATATATTATATAATATATAAATATATATAATATATATTAATATATATAATATATATATCTATATGTATCTATATATGTGTGTGTGTGTATACATGTGATTATGATATACAATTTCTATTAAAGTCAACTAAGGCTAACTCGGTTTTCATTGATAGGAAACATATTCTATGCATAGGAAAAGGAAACTGAATGGCTCAGGAGACATAGTTCTTGGGAATTGTGGGAGGCAGGAACCATGAGAAGGGTGATGTGATTTGGAGGACTGCATGTCCACGCTATGAGGGTTGGTTTCTCTTATAAATAATGAATGTTTTGGAAGTGTTGATGGTGGACAATGAGAGCAGAATGACTGGCTTGAAAAGAAGGATGTAGGAAACAATGTAAAGGGACCAGTGAATCTCCCGTAAATAAAGTTGAAGGAACACGAGGAATTTTACAAAATGGGTAGTGGAGATGATGGGATCTCAGGCATAATCTTATCTATTGATGAAGAATTTGAGGTTACTTTAGGAAAAACTAAATGAAACAGAAAATGGGGCATTGCACATCTGTAATCACAGCACTGGAGAGGCTGAGGCAGGAAGACTGCCATGAGTTTGAGGCTAGCCTGGACTACATGGTGAGACCCTCCGTCAAAGAAACAAAAAAAACAAAACAAAAAGGCAGGCATGGAGGCAGAGGTAGGGGCATTGCTGTGAGTTCAAGGCCAGCCTGAACTACAAACCCAGACTCTGTCTCAAAAAAAAAAAAAAAAAAAAAAAAAAAAAAGAACTAGTCTCTTTTAGTAGAACTTCTTTCCATCACTTTATCCCTACATGAAATCAGATCTTCAAATAGGCTATCAAATTTGTTTTTTAAAAATTTTTTCTGGCCGGGGATTTAGCTCAGTGGTTCCGGCGCCTGTCTTGCAACCAGAAGGGCTTGGGTTCGATCCCCGGTTACCACATACAATACTGGGTGTAGAGACTCACGCCCAGCAGCAACCAGTACCACATACCACAGTGCTGGGCGTGGTGGCTCATGCTTGTAATCCCAGCACTCGGGAGGCAGAGGCAGGAGGATTGCTGTGATGTGAGTTTGAGGCTGAGCTCAGGGCCAGCCTGAACCACAAAGCGAGACCTTGTCTCAAAAAAGAAAAAAAAAAAAAAAAAAAAAAAAAAGAGTGAAGCTCCCGCTACTGGAAGCTCCCTGTCTTGGTCAGTTGAATTCCTCCATTAGCTGCTCCTTCTCAGAGTAAACAATTAACAGTGGCTGAGTAAGGCTATTGAAAGTATAGACGGCTGCACTGTCAGAGAACGCCCAAAAGCTCCAAGAGTAGGGGAGGGAAATGGAAAGAGAAAGCTGTAAGTAGGTGAAATTTGATGAAGGTGAAAGGCAGGAAGTAATTCTGAGACTGAGACTGAGACTGTATTTGGACGTCAGGGTACTGCTGGAAAGGCTGGGCGGGCTGTGGACCAGAAACATCTCCCGAGAGCCATTTCAAAGAAGGAAGCTGTAGCCCAGTTTGAGAGTATTGAACCTCGAAGAAGCTACCTGGTTAAGTGATGAGTGAACATAGGTATAGCTGTAACCAAATCTCAGTGAGAGACTACGTTTAAAATAAAAATAAATTTTCTCATTCAGAATTTACGTTTTTTTTTTTTTAGAAGTAGGGGATGGAAGTGCAATTGAAGCGGGCCGCTAAGGCTGTCGACAAAAGCTGTCTCCCTACAGTCAGTTGTTCTGACCCTAAGTCCTCGGCTGTTTCACGCCGAGGAAGCTTAAGTGTAGTGAGAGCCCACACCATATTGAGATTTAGAGGCTTACAGGTGAATTTCTGCCTATTTGCAGGTGAGTTGTCTGGGATAACGCCTGGGCCTTTAGGAAAACCTTAGAAAAATCTGCCGACAAAGAATAACGGCGTCTTACTTCGACGTGTAAGGCAGTACACGGCAGACTGAGGCGCTCCCCGAGCGCGCGGCGAGGCGGGGAGGGAGGCCTGGGAGGCCGCGCGCCCGCGCGCCCGCGGCGGGGGCGGGGCCGGGAGGGCGAGGCCTGCGCGCCGCGGGCCACGTGACCCCGCCCCGCCGGGCTCCGACGCATGCGCGCCGCGTCCCAGTCCGGGCGGCCGCGGTGCAGGTGGCGGGTTCTTCGTTGAGGGCTGCGGCGGTCAGAGTACCATCTTCGGATAGATTGGCCCAGGATTCGGCTCATGGCAGCGAGTGGCGACAGCCTTAAGGTCAGGGAGGAGGGCCCTTGGAGTTGGCGGGAAGAAGGTGGCTCCGGCGGCTGGAGGGGACCCGGAGAGCCTCAGGCCGCGGCCTCGCTCTCCTCCCGCCCCGTGCACGGCCTGGCCTGGGCCCGCGGCTTTCTGCTGCCCACCTGTTGGGTTGGGCTGTGCGTGGCTTCTGTTCTGAGACCAGAGGTTTCTCTCGAGAGGGCTGATAGGTGGGGCGGTGAAGGGTAGGCTGCTCCCACCTGGATGTAGCAGAGTGGGAATCCCTTGCATGTCTCATCTGGAGACCAGCGTGGTCGGGACGGCTGCTGCGAGTGCCTAGGTTCAGTTAGCAAAGCCCAGGGCGTCGGAAGTGTGCCATATAAATTCAGTTAATAAAGCATTGGGCGCCTTGTAGGAGGCTTTCTGTGCACTGGTAACTAGAAAGAAATTCTTCGGACCTTGAGTCACAGCACCCACAAAGATCAGCCAGAGCTTTTGGAAGACAGGAGAGAAAAACTGGACAAGAAAGGTCCTAGTAGCATCATGTAAAAGAATGTGTAAGTGTTTTTACCTTCTGTAAATCAGAGACCAGCGCTGGTGTATTTCTTGCTTTTAAAATCACATTTTTTAATGTAACAAATACTTGAAGTTATAATCCTGTTAATGTATTATTCATGTTGCTGTAATGCTATATAATAATATTATGCCAATTCAGAGAGTTACTTCTTATTTTGATATTTACGGGGCTCATTTGGAAGACTTCCAGTTGTTAGGTATCTGATTTCATGTGTTCACAAATAATCTTTTACAGCTGGAAATGGTGAGACTTAAGAAAGCACTGGACTTTGTACAGGAAGTATGCAGGTTATGTTGGAATCTTAAGTATTTTGGGCTCTGTGGGAGTTTTAAATTGGCTGGGGAAAAAAAAAAAGGAAACAAGTAACTACTGTCAGGTTCTCTCCTGTTTTGCACATTCTAGAGTTGCAAAAGTTGGAACTTTCCTCTGATTTCCTGTAGGGATAAAGTGATGGAAAGGAGTTCTACTAAAAGAGGCGAGTTTTTTTTTGTTGTTTTGTTTTTGAAACAGGGTCTCCCTTTGTAGTTCAGGCTGGCCCTGAGCTCAGCCTCCAACTCACATCACAGCAATCCTCCTGCCTCTGCCTGCCGAGTGCTGGGATTACAGGAGAGTGCTGGGATTACAGGCTTGAGCCACCACGCCCCACTGTGGTATGCTGCACTGGTTGCTGCTGGGCATGAGTCTCCAGCCCAGTATTGGTTGTGGTCGAGGATCTAACCCGGGTCCTGGCGCTTGCAAGACAGGTGCTGGAACCACTGAGCTAAATCCCCAGCCCAAGCTGGTCTTTAACTCACAGCAGTGCTCCTGCCTCTGCCTGCACGCCTCCGCATTGTGGTGTGTAGTTCTGATTGCTGGTGGGCGTGACTCTCCACGCCCAGCATTGTTGTATGTGGTTTCTGGGGATGAACCTGGGCCCTTGCACTTGCAAGGCAGGCGCCGGAACCACTGAGCTAAATCCCTGGCCCAAGAAGACTAGTTCTTTGATTGTGAATAATTAGGGGTTGACTAGAGATGCCTGATGAGCAGGTGGTATATTTCAAATGAGAAAAGAAAAGCAGGATTTTTTTTTTTTTAAGTGTGAGAATATGTATTTGTACTTTAAAAAATTTTTTTTTCTTTGAGACAGGATCTCACTTTGTAGTTCAGGCTGGTCCTAAACTCACTATATAGCCCAGGCTACCTTGGAACTGGCATCGAGCCTGCCTCTGCTTCTCGAGTGCTGAGATTATAGGCATGAATTACTGTGCCCAGGGTATTTGTACTATTTCTATTTGCTTATCTTATAGTTGAATTAAGAAAAATAATTTTGTAAGCCAGTGCTAAAAATTATGTGTTACAGTCAAGCGAAAGAACAGAAACTTGTATAGTATGGTTATGAATAATTCTGTGTAAAACAAGTTACAAAAAAGAGCCAAAGGAAGAAGAAAGTAGTGATTGTAGGACAAATGATAATTTTTTAAAACAAGATTTGAAGATAATGCAAATGTTTTATGTAAACATAAAAGTCCAGTTTCTGGAACATGTGTTTATTACTTTGAAACATAGATTACCTCTGGTGTAGATTATAGGTTACGTCTGCAGGCAAAAAAGGCATGTAAAGAACAAAAAACGAAGATATAAGGTCCAGTGGTGCATGATTAAATATAGTTTAGTTTTTTTAGGAGGGGCAGAAATTGAACTCAGGGCCTCATGCTTGTGAGGCAGGTGTTATTGCCCTTGAGCTACATCTCCGTGCCTGGTCCATTAAAAAAAAATATTGGTCATTTAAGTCATCCTCCAAAAGATTTTTTAAATTTTATTTTTTTATTTTGTGGTACTGGGGATCAAACTTTTTTTTTTTTAATAGCACAACATTTTTTGGTAAATTTTAGGCAAACATAATGATAACATTCATCATAGGGAATTTGCACCTGTAAGACCTTTTACATTTTAAGATGGCATGCTGATTGTTGGGTGTTTCAGATGTTTAATGAAATGTAAGTATACTAAAATGCTAAATATAATATGGGAGAATCTTATTTTTCCATATTCTGCATATTCACTCTATAATTTTTCATGTTTTTTTCTATACTTACAGACTTTATCCTATAATTTTTTCATGCTCCCCCACCATGCTGAAGTAGAAGTAGAATTTTTTGTAAAATGGATATTGAGAGAGTTATATTCTTAAGTGAGGAGGCAGGTGGTGCTTATCATGTAATTTTACAAGAGAGTAATGTGGTAGAAGCCATCCATTGATATGCTGAGTTGAAAGTTGTTAATCTGAGGGAATAGCATATGTCAGGGTTTAGGCATGAAGAATGTAAAGGGCTCTGGAAATGGCAGTGCGGAGAAATGGTATGGAGTTAACATATTTAAAAAGTTAGGGACTGGAATATATTACTAATTTGGAGTTACTTATATGTGCTGGTATACATACATTGGGAACTGTTTTAGGTTCTGGGAACACAACAAGACCCCTTTCTGAGTGCATTTAATAATTCTTGTAATATTAGTTTATCTGTAGCAATAGTTCCAGTGGTTTTCAATTTTTGAGTGAAAACCATAATAGAAGTTGTACATGTGACTTTACGATTCAGTAAACAATTATATTTCAACAGTATGTGCTTAATGTATGTGTGAATGCTAGAGTTTTTCTATTCCATTAAAAAATTAGAAGCTGCAGTGGTTCTGGCGCCTGTCTTGCAAGTGCAAGGGCCCAGGTTCGATCCTCGGTAACCACATACCATACTGGGTGTGGAGACTCACACC
>PVIR01024884.1:0-25447 GCA_004026965.1 Petromus typicus | reverse complement strand
ATTATCCACCCCAAGTGGCAACACTAAGAAATTTTGCTCCACGACTTTTAGGGCATTTCCATTGAAAGTGTAGTTGTTTGTTCCTAGGCAGCTTTGATTAGTCATCCCCTGCTGTCTGTACTTTACCACCTACTAAGAAGCCATCCTATTTCATGCTCAATCTCCCAGTCCCACTGTGCCTCAGGGATGTCAAATACTGCAGTGAAGATCAATGAGTTAATGGCAAGAGAGTCATGAAAGGCTTTGGACCATCAATGGGAAGATTACTTTAAGTACAATGAAGAAAGCCTTGTTGGGCCAGGGATTTAGTTCAGTGGTTCCTGTGCCTGCCTTGCAAGTATAAGGTCCAGAGTTGATCCCTGGTAACCATATACAACAATAGCTGGTGTGGTGACTCATATCCACCAGCAATCAGTACTATACACCACAGTGCTGGGTGTGGTGGCTCATGCCTGTAATCCCAGCACTTAGGAGGCAGAGGCAAAGGCAGAGGCAGGAGGATTGCTGAGTTAGAGGGTGAGCTCAGAACCAGGCTGAACTATAAAAACGAGACCCTGTCTCAAAAAAAAAAAAAAAAAAAAAAAAAGCCTTGTTAATGATTAGTAATGTCAGTAATACATGAAAAAAAAAAGTCCCCACAATCTGTCTATATCAGAATCTTCATAAACTCATTTAAATGACTACAACAGTTTTCTAAATGGCCTCCCAGCATTTATACTTGCCATCTCTAATCTGATCTCCAAAGAGCAGCCAGAGTTTTGTTTTCAAAGTGGAAATCTGATCATATTAATCTCCTGCTTACAACCATTCAGTGTTTCTCCATTATCCTTACCATCCAATCAGTGTTCCACTTAGTATGACATCTACCTCAGCTTACTTCCTGCCTCATTGTGTCCTTTACAACCTATGACCCTGCCAATGATGAGCTACTTAAGCAGTTTTCCACGAAGCCAATCTCTCTTCCCCTTTTCATCCTTTACTTGGATGACTTTTCCTTACCCTTCAGCTTCTTCTTTAGATATCACATCTCTGGAAAGTCTTCCCTGACTATCCCATTCTCTATTGATACATCCTGCTATATGTACCCAGGCTACCTGTACCTTCTCTGTATCCATCACCCACCCGACCATTTCCTCCACTAGTCTGTGAGCTCTTCTATAGCAGGGACCATTTCTATATTGTTCATTATTCTGACAATACCAAGCTAAGTGCTTAGCATATAGTAACTATTCTTTGAAGGAGTGAAAAGATAGATTATTTAGTAATATGCTTCAGTGCTGGATTCTACTTCTCTCTGCTCTTCTTGTCATTACTAGTCTCAAGAACTCTCAGCATCTGGAGAAAATTAGGTCTCTCTTCCTTGCTGTAACTTTAGGTCTGATCTGCTGGTTTCTGGTAGAAATTTCCATTTAGCCCTTCTGCTTTTCTCTGAGCTCCTTGCAGTTGTGGAGATCAACAGCCTGGCAAAGAGAGTGATCTGTGCCTTTGGGGTCCCTCATAAGGGCAAAGAGTGGTTTCCTGGGAATGTGGGAAATGGCCACTCCATTGGAGTTCTCTTGTGATGCAAGACCCTGCCACTCACCCTGGACAGTAAAGTAGTATTGAGAGTGGATCTGGTGTGGCTTTCAGAAGTCCCTGCCCTGGCCCCATGCCTTTCCTCAGGGCTGCTACCTAACCTGATGGTGCACAAATAGTGCACAAATTTGAGTGAGCGGAAGCTCTCAGGATTACTGAGTCCCTAGCTTGGTGGGGCTGACTAATGAAGATATTTAGTTTGGGGTACATGCCTGGGTATTTTGCTTACTGGCCAATGAGGCCATTAAAAAGTCATTAAAATCTGATAAGATAGCAAATGTTGCAAACCGACAACATCCCAACAAAGTCCTTTTCTTTTCCAAATAATGAATCTGTAGTGATTCTTGGGAGAAAGATTGTGTTAATTCACAGGAGGGGACTTTGGCAAGAAGAAGGCCTAAATTGCTTGTTCTTGCTCCCTGAGCTACAGAAGACTCCAGGCATGACAGTGACAATAAACTGGGACAGGGTTCTTAGTGCAAAGTTACTTTTCTGCCTGTGGTTTCCATTCAAGGCCACTCCCATAACACAGCCATCATATCCCTGCCTGACCAGTGCCTAAGTCAGTCTTGCCTAGCAAAGCCTTTGCAATATCCCCATCTGTCTATAAAACACATTTATAGGAAGTGATCCCCAGCAACTTCCTGGACACAGGATCCTCATCTGAGCTGTGCCACTGTTTCTTCCTAAAGGGATTTGGAATACCTCAAAAGTTTTCTGCCAGGGGCCGGGGATATAGCTCAGTGGTTCCGGCGCCTGTCTTCCAAGTGCAGGAACCCGGGTTCAATCCCCGGTAACCACATAACAATACTGGGTGTGGAGACTCACCCCAGCGGCAACCAGTACCACATACCACAGTGCTGGGCGTGGTGGCTCACGCCTGTAATCCCAGCACTTGGGAGGCAGAGGCAGGAGGATTGCTGTGATGTGAGTTTGAGGCTGAGCTCAGGGCCAGCCTGAACCACGGGGCGAGACCGTGTCTCAAAAAAACCTTAAAAAAAAAAAAAAAGTTTTCTGCCAAATCTAAACTAATTGGGAATAATTCCAGCCAATTTAGTCCCAGGTTCAGCACTCATTCTTTTCACCTTGATACCTGATATTATAATGAAATTTATTGAGTGGTTCTTATGTACCAAACACTGGTGTGTAATTTTATATTGTTTATTTTTCATAATTATCCTATGGTAGAGCTAACATTCTTATTACCATGTTACAGGCAAAGAAATTGAGAGGTGAAAGAACTGACCTAAGGTTACACTGTGAGGCTAAGATTTAAACCCAAACATGCCTAACTTATTTTCTTGCATTTAACCACTACTTCTCCCACATAGAGAATTTAGAAATTCAGTATGGATGTTACAGATTACCCCTTGGTTAAGCAATGAAAGTTGGGGGCCTAGTTCTCAACAAATCAGCACAAGAGAAAACATGTTCACAGCACAATCCACAAGAAACTGTGTTGCTTTGCTACCCCTTCTTTCTCTGTGACTAAGTACAGTTTGTCTCCTACATAGTACAGGCTCAATAAGTATTTACTGAATGAATACTTTAGTAGTCTCACTCCTTGATTTGTTCTGAGCTTTGCTGACTCTGAGGACTTTGAAGTAACCTCCAAATTCCCCACATGAAGACCTGGAGCCAAGAGAACTGTGACTAGTCTCATCAGCACAAATCTTTCTGCATAATCAAAACATCACCAGGCCCCAGATGACGAGAGTCCACTGGCTTTAACTGCTATTTGCTACCTCAAAATTTTTGCATCCCCAAAGACTAGATCTGCATCCAGAGTGCTTTGCAATGGTGTCTTATTTCTGATATAGCCAAAGGACAGAATTTGGCTCAAAATCCTGATATTTCTTTGGTTATTTCTGCTGGGGTATGACCTTGAGAAGGTCATTTTACCTCCTTGGGTTTTATTCTAATCTGTGCATAAGGAGTGAAATTTTCTACTTTGTAAGGATCTTTTCATTTTGGACAAGCCAGTATTTCCCAAAGAAAGTCATGATAAGTAAGGCAGTGCCTCTGCTCATTCCCGAGCTGGACAGCCTCCCTAACCTCAGCCCCATGTTGTTAGCGATGTTATTAGCAGTATGTTGTGGGGGAATTAGGCATATCAGATACCTACTCTTGCTCAGTGGCTCTTCTCAACTCTAAATCTAAAGCCAGTGGTGCGCAGGAAGAAGCATGGGATGAATAGGGGAGGGGGAGCTCAATGGCCAGCAGCTTCCCTTGCATGTCTCTTCACCTTAGGCAAAGAGGCCCGGGAGCCAGAGCTCTGGGTTGTCATGGTGAGCACGGTGGTGATGCCAAGGCCTACACGGGCAGGGGCAGCATCCATGTTGATCCAGAAGGAGACCCAGGACAGGATGACGATGAGTAGGCTAGGGATGTACATCTGAATCAGATAGTAGCCCATCTGCCGTTCCAGGTGAAACTTTACCTCGATGCAGGTGAATTTTCCTGCAAGGAAAGAGGTGAAGTGTGAGGCCTCAGGTCCTCAGTTGGCAGCTGAGCCTGAAGGGGCAGGACCAGGGCAGCCCTATCTCTGTTGGCTGGTCTTTGGGCATCTCACCAGGGCCAATAAAAAAGCCTTTCAAAATGGTCCCAGATAGTGGCAATAAAGCTCTCAGAGAAACTGAAGATATAAATGAGTTCTAGAGTGTATGATAAATATTGTGAAATAGAAAATATTCAAAGGGTAAAGGGGAGTAGGGGGAAATAACGTGGGGAAAATATGATGATAAAAAGGAAACGAAGCTCATATATATATATATATATATATATATAGGGGGTTAAAGGGTAGGCAGGGGAATGGGAAAAATGAGAATTAAGTCTTGTCATATACTGGTACAAATTCTCAGTGTCGATTGTGACCATGATGTGTATATAAAACATACCAATAAAATCAATTAATTAAAAAAAGAAAGCTCTCGGAGCAATCATAAAGGACTTTTCTTCTTTGTCCCACAAGCTTAACTTACAGCAGAAGGTAATTAAAGTGATAGCATACCAGAAAGATAAAGAGCAAGAAGTCTCCAGAGGAAGACTGTCTAGATTGAATCCTGAACCTTCCATTTATTAGCTGTGTGATACTAAGCAAAACCCCCAACTTTCAGTTCCCTGCCTTTCAAACAGTAATGTCAGTATCGACTCTATCACTGGGATATTGAAAAACTTAAGGGAGACAGTGTATTTGAGGTATTCAGTACATAGGCAGCTGTTACTATTGTAACCTATTATTACCAAAATGATCAGACTCCTCTCAGAATTTAGCAGCCTTGCTTGCTCTTGCTAGTACTCTAGAAGCTCTCACAATGTCTGTGTCTTCAGCAAGTGAGAAGAGCCAGATAGCAAACATCTAAAAACAGTACTCAACAGAGACCAGCTCTGGACAGTAGGCAGTGGGCCCCTGTAGGGCATTAGGCAACAGCATTCTAATCCATCAGTAAAAATACACTGGCCCATGCACAAGTGCTCTGCCTCTTCTGCCAGTAGTCTTCGCTCTACCCTGCCTTCCATAGGTCTGAGGCTAAGAAAACAGTAGTTCCCAGCTTCCCTTGAAAGCAGAGATATATAATGAAGAGAGGACGTGTCTAGTTATCTCTTAGTATCCATGGGAGACTGGTTGCAGGACCCATCTGCAGATACCAAAATTTAGATTTTCAAATAACTTATATAAAAAATGGCATAGTGTTTTCATATAGCCTATGTATATCCACCTGTATAGTTAAAATCATCTCTATATTATGCATAATATCTAAAAAATGTTAATACTATGTAAATATTTGTACTAAATCATTTAAGTAATAATTATGTCCACATGTGTGGCACATGCCTTTAATCCCAGCATTTGGGAGGCCACAGCAAGAGGATAAAGAGTTCAAGGCCAGCCTGGACTATATGTTGAGAGCCTGTCTCAAATACAATGCACAAACAAATGAAAAACAAAGAATGATTACAAGGGGGAAAATCTGCTTATATCTAGCACACATACAATTTTTTTTATGAATAGATTTGTTCTGTAGCGATTGATTATTTGGATGCAGAACCTGTGGATATGGAGAATTGACTGTGTGTTGTTGTTATTTTGGTCTAGGCTTACTCTTATTAGGCATACCTATTTCCTCAAGGCCAGTGTTTCTGTCAATGCCTGATTAAGGCTCTGACATGCTATACGACACTATTACCTCCTACTGTTCCCTGAGTCCACCCCTCAGGCCAACAATGGCTTCTTGTCATGGCATGCTTTTACTAAGTATGCATATTATCTTTCTCTTCCTTCTTTCCTTTTCATAGTTTTGGTTTATTTGCAAAATTAACACTTAGTATAGAAAAGTGAAAAGAGAAGGCATAATAACATTGAGCTTACATTTATCAAATCTCTACTAAGTGCCCTAAACTTATATACTTTATCTCATTTAATCCTATAGCGACTTTCTGAGGCAGATAATGTCATGACCTCCCATTGTAAAGATAGGAATATTAAAACAAGGGCCACTAGTAAATAGTGCAGCCAGAATTCAAACTCAGGTCTGTTTGACTCCAAAGTTCTTGCTCTTATCTGTTGTATCATACTACTTTAGAAACATTTAGTGCTAGGATTTTTTAAGGCAATGACAAAGTTTACTTGAAAAAGTAGAAGTGAGGAGTGAGGGATTAACTAGTTCTAGAGTGAGCTTGGGCCAAGTTAAAGAAGAAAAGCAAGATAGAAGTACGCTCTGGAGGAGGCAGGGTGGGCTATTCCGAAGAAAGTCACAAAAGCCTCCTTCTGGGGTTTTTAAATGAACACTTTTGGCTTGTTCTTCCATCACAGTAAAATCATTCTGTGCATACAGCTCGAATCTTTCCTGCTTCCTTTATGTTTACCTATGTGGACATCAGCGCTTTGCAATCATCCTTTTGAAAATCTCTACATTATTGCGCCAAACAAGTGCACAATCTGCCCTACCAGTACATATCTGGAATAATTCTAAGTTTTGGTGATGTAAGCAGTGACCCAGTAGCCCTCTTCAGGTCTGAAGTCAGTGTGATATTTTGGAATATTTGCTTATACGTCCTAAGGAGCTCCTGGATAGGAGAAAATGGGCGGGGGGAATGAAGCTCCTACACTATAAAGTTCCTCACAGTACTGTGTTCCCTAGACCACCTGTATCAGGATCGTCAAGATTTTTGTCAAATTGCAAATTCATGGGCATCTCTTGCGGCATGTGTGCTCAGTCTCTGAGAAGTAGAATCACCATTTTAACAGATTCTCTGGGGAGGATACATTGGATTGCATAGCAAAGCACGGAAACCACCGCCTTAGTTGTCAATTCTCCCTCTGTAGGTTATTCCACTTTCTATTGCCATCTGCATTTTCTAAATTCAATGAACTAGTCCCCTACCCACTCCTCATACCCCCATGGCCTCACATATATACATGCACATGTGCATAAGGAGTACCCAAAGTCTATCAGCACATCATAGGAGAGACTCAGGGTCTTCCTACCTCTAATTGCTGCCACTACCTCAGGGTCCCACCTCCTCACAACCGAATTACCTGGCAGAAAGAGGAATCAGCAGCTCTCAGGGAAGCTGCAGAGTGCGGGTGCTCAGGCTGGAAAAGCAGCCCCTCTCCGCTTGCGGGCCCGCATATCAGGTTGGGAAAATGGCTAGTTCAGTGTGGTAAGATGTAAGCTGCCTGCTGCCTTCAGGCCTGCTCCTTGCTAGCTCGGCACAGCCATTTCCTGCTGTCAGAAGTGGATTTCTCTCCTCTCAAACCAATTTGGCCCCAGAAAGAGTGGAGCTTCTGCCCCACCCCCACTGTCAGGACTATTTTCTCTACAGAATGTGAAAGAGACAAGAACATGGGCTTTGGGATTGGATCTGGATTTAAAGTCCAAATTTGTCATGTATTTGTTGGGGGGCTTGGACAACTGACTTAACTTCTTGGGAGCTTGATGCTGTCTTTCAGAAAATGATGTCGATTTTCACTATTGTCCTAAGTTGTGAGATGAAGTGTATGAAGCGTACAGCATCATATCTTGCCTAGATTGGGACTTTAATAGGGAATGTTGCCTTGTTCTATTGCTTCCTATCTGGAGGCCCTTCCTTGCCTCAAAGCCAATAAAAACCTTGGTTCTTACCTGTGTTGTAATTCTTCGTACAATAGCCTAGATCCTTTTCATCCCGCAAGATAAACTGGGGCAGAGTCAGCCCCTCAGCTACTTGGACTGCAGGAGCATCTTCCAGCCACTCAAACACAAGGTCATTCATGGTGTAGCCAACTGCAAGTGATAGAGAAGGCAGAGAGCTGCAGAGTGTGGTTAGAGGTAGAACTGGCGGAAGAGACCAGATAAGGAGTAAAGCCTGTGAGTTTGAAACTGCATGTCCATACTGGAAAGGGGAACCTCTTAAGAGGATACTTGCTCAGTTGTCTCATGAGCCTGGCCTAAGACAGACGGCTCCAGACTCATCTTCTACCCAGCTTTCAGGCTCAAGGAAAGGTAAAAAAAGAAATCATTCTGCCAGTCCTAGAAGGTGAGCCAAGAGGGCTGGAAAGCTGTCAGGGACCCCAGGGGGAAGCCCAGAGGAGTAAGCATGTGGACTGTCCACATGTTTAGAGCTGAGCCAGCCTCAGAGCCAGGGATTCTGACTCTTTACCTCAGGGAAGAGAGAGCTATTTATATCCTTCCAGTCATGCATGGGACAATGTGAATACCACAGACTTCTACTCAGGGCCTTAAATTGGGACAAACTGAGAATTAACATCTGAACATGCCAAGTGACTCCCAGCTAGCTAGAATTTCATAAAGGCTCCTGCTGAATGAAGAAACATTCACGGGAGAGATGGGAGCAGAACCCCCAAGGCTGATGAATGCACTGTAGGGTCTTGACCCCAAGTAGCTGTGATTATGGGTAAGTCACTTCCTTTTCTGTGAAATGGAGATAATAGTAGTTGCTTTACTATTCTTTTCAAAGTTGTTGCTAAGGGTAATGGAAATCTGGATCTGAAAGTGGTTTATGAGCTTTAAGGAGATAACCACAGGACACATTGCATGCATCACTGTTAATGTGTATTAAAGCAGTCTTCCAAGTCGCCTTTTCTGAGGAATTTGTGAATGTCTCCTGATCGTGCAGTCTCACTTCACTCAGAAAATGGAGAAGGAGTAGAAATAGGTGATGGCCTAGGTTTGCCATCCTTAGGCACAGTTATTTCTTACTTCTTTACAACACTTATCTGATTTTATGAGGAAGTAGAATCTCCCTGCCCTCCCCAACACTGGCATATTATGAGCACCTTCAATGTCTTAACTCAGGGAAAGTAAGGAAAAACTCTTCAGACACTATAAGAGGGAAGATGAACACGGACAGAGAAGGATCCTTTCAAATCAACCCCCACAGACAGCACATTTGGTTCTTCCCGTGCCTCATCCCTGTGAAACAGACAGAATAGCAAACAGAGCAGGGATGGAAAAACACTCCAGGCTGGGTTCACGAAGCTTTGGTTTCTATTCTCATCTCTGCCATGAATCGACTGTGTGTAAGTCCCTCTCCACTCTGAGTGGCCCTTCTCCTGTCTAGAGTAGCAGGGTGGGATTAACAAGGTGTTTTGCCAGGCCCTGTTCTGTGACTCTCCACCCACTTACAGCTTTCCAGCTGCATTGTGCAGGTCTGGATGTCCATGGGGAAGTTCTTGAGGTCCATTGGGCAGGACAAAATGAGAGTCAGTCTGGTAGGAACAGAAAGAAAAAATGGCATCAGCTTACTGGTGTTTGCACTGCACTGGGGACCCTCCTCCCACCCTTCAGCTTCTGTCTGGCTCTTCCTCCTGGCCATCCACCAGACACACCTGATACTGTACAGTACATTCCCATTCTTGAAGATGCGCAGCAACTTGTTGTCTGTGGTCACCTCATGGAAGTTGGCCCCTTTCTCATTAGCAAAGAACAGGTCTGGCTTCCAGATAGAGTCCAGCATAGAAGGATCAAGGTCCAGTGAGTCATCAGGGTATTCTTGGTAGGCCAGGCGTGGGTCATTCCACTGCTGCCTCAAGAAGACATTTACTCGGTAATCCTGGGAAAGTACAGAGATGGTTCCATCAGAGTTAGTGCTATTACCAGGGTCCAGCAAGTTGTGATGTGTAAAAGGGGCATGAGGGAGAAATGCTAGGAGCCATGTGTTGGAAACAGTAGACATTTTCTGCTGAAAAAGGAGCTACCTTGGGCTGATATAGCAAAAACAGGAAGGGAAAGGCATCTATTTAAGCAGCAAATATGTACCAAGCTCTGCTAAATGCTTTCTTATATGTATCATCTCATTTATATCTCACACTAGTCTTGTGAAGACAGCACCATTATAATCTCAATTTTACAGATGAAAAACTTAGACCAAAACAGATTTAAGTAAATCTGCCCAACACCACTACTAGGTGATAAAGTCAAAATTTGAACCCAGGTTTCTCTGATTCCGAAGATTGTTCTCTGCATCAGGATACTACACATGTGATCTCTAGTACTGAGATTAGTCTGTCTTTAACAGTAGAAGTCTGGGACTGGGAAAATGTTTCCCCATCAACTAACTTCAGATATCTTATAAGTTCAGCTATGACACTGAAACCAAAAGAAGGCAGCAAAGGGAGGAAATCGTTACTGTCCCCGTAGCTTACCCCATTCATATTGGAGTAGTAGTGAGGAAAAGGAAGACTCCTTACCATGGTGGTCTCAGTGACGGAGCCAAAACTGTTGATGAAGATGTTGCAGGTCACATTCACTGGTGGGCCTAGAGGTAATAGGGGTGACAGGGTGTTTAGGAAGCTGGGAGCAGGATCTAGGACTCCTTCCCTGAGTTTTAGGTGAGGGCACCGCTGGGAGAAGACAATGCCAACTACACAGGTCAGTGGGCAACAGGGAGATGCAAGAACTGCCCTAGATCTCCAGCGTCCTTCCTTGGGGCAGGCCACAGGAGTGGGGCTGGGTAGTTTGCTGCCAAAGTGGCAAGGAAGGAGAGGTTTCTTCAGGATGAGTGTTTCTTACCTTTAAAATTGGGCCGAATCCTGGCATCATATCCGGATGTTCGCCCCATGAGCTTGTCTAGGAAATCAGAGGGGGACATGGGCTGGGACCCCTTGGTCCCAGATTTGACATCTTTTGCCAAGGCCAACCTGGACAGGAAAGGTAAAGAGGTCTGAGGCCAGGTGTATTTTGAGTTTATCAAAGACTTTCCATGCTCATCCTCATCCAGCTCCAGCTGATCGCCCCATCAGCTAGGAGAATGAGAGAGAATGAGCTGTGGGTGCCAATGTATACAATGAGGACAAACAAAAGAGAGCCTTAAACCAGTACAGTAACTCGCCCCTGACCGAGGAAAGGGCTCTGATGTGATGAGGTCCTTTCACTCTCACAGTTCTCAATAAGATGGAAGTGAAGACTGTTATTTCCATTTCACAGATGAAAAACTAAGGTTTAAAAGTGAGTAATTTGTCCAAAATCTCAGAGCTAGTGAGTGACAGGGTTAGGATTGAAATATCGGGCTGAGAGCTTCCTCCAGTGATCTCCCTGAAGGTGCTTTGAAAGCACTCAAAAAAAAAAAAAAAAAAAAAACCAGCATTTTTCAAAAGAGACATCTCAATGTAATGTTTGTTCATAGGACTTAGCCAAGGATGGAAAGGACTCAAGGACAAATTGCAACTCTGAGAGTTGGTGTTAATTGCTTGGGCTTCATGGGAGACTGCTCTGGATCTAGAATATAGCTTCTGAAAAGGTTTGGCCTCTGGTATTTGTAGCAGGAAGCTATCTGTTGAGATATGATTTAGTTCTGGCCACTGCATGCAGCATGTCTACTTACTAGCCTACCAGCCAACAGATAGACCAGCGACTAGGAGCTCAGCAAATCCTTGGAGGAAAGAACAAAGCTCAGGACCAAGCCAAGACTGGACTCCTGAACTTCATTCTGCTCGGCCCTGCTGTCGTAACTGTGTCAAGAATGACAGCCAGCCCCACTGCTGCCATTGATACCACTGTATCAGTGTGGGGCTAGCCAGTATAGTGACTGCTGTCTTTGTGGGTCCCAGTCTCCCTTGAGCTAGTGGGCCTTTCTTTCCCAGAAAGTCCACAGACCAAACAGTAACTCATAGAATAACACTAAACACTTCACACAGTCGTCCTATTTAGTACTCACTTCAGTCCTTTCTGATCATCCATATTACAGTTGTCCCAGGGGGATTGATTCCAGAACCACCCCAAATATATGTGTGTGTGTATATATATATATGCCAAAATGCATGGATATTCAAGTCCCTTATATAAAATGAGATAACATTTACATACATGCATCTGCCCAGGCACTTAAATCATTTCTAGATTACTTAACTTAGTGCAATGTAAACGTTATATGGATAGTTGTATTATTTAAGGAATAATGAGAAGAAAAAGTAAATCAATGTTTAGCGTAGATGCAATTTGACCTGGGGCTTGAATCCAGGGTTTTGCACATGGTAGGTAAGGGTTCTGCCATCGAGCTTCATCTCCACTCCTTTTTAAATTTTATTTTGACACAAGATCTCACTGAGTTGTACAGGCTAGCCTCAAACTTACAGTCATCCTGCTTCAGCCTTCTAAGTAGCTGGATTATGGGCTTACATTATTCTGCTCAGTATATCAATTTTTTTTTTTTTTTGAACGGTCTCACTTTGTAGTTCAGGCTAGCCCTAGGCTCAGCCTTGAACTCACAGCAATCCTTCTACCTCTGCCTCCTAAGTGCTGGGATTATAGATGTGAGCCACCACGCCTGGCACTGTGGTATGTGGTACTGACTGCTGGTGGGTGTGAATCATCATGCCGAGCATTGTTGTATGTGGTTACCAGTGATCGTACTAGGGAACTTGCACTTGCAAGGCAGGCACCAGAACCACTGAGCCAAATACCCGGCCCTCAGTTTATCAATTTTAAAAAATATATGTATTCTTTGTTTGTCTGTTTTGTTTGGCTTTTGTTTGTTTGTTTGTTTTGAGACAGAGTCCCACTTTGTAGTTCAGGCTGGCCCTGAGCTCAGTCTCAAACTCACATCACAGCAATCCTCCTGCCTCTGCCTCCTGAGTGCTGGGATTATAGGCATGAGCCACCACGTCTGGCACTGTGGTATGTGGTACTGATTGCTGCTGGGCGTGAGTCTTCAAGCCCAGTATTGTATGTGGTTACCAGGGGATCGAACCCGGATCCTTGCACTTGCTTAAACAGGCACCAGAAACACTGAAGTAAATCCCTGGCCCAATATATGTATTCTTGATCTGCAGTTGACTGAACTCACCGATGTAGAACCTACGGATATGGAAAAATTAACTGTATGTAGATGAGGAGACTGAGGATCAGGGAAGTAAAGTAGACTTCGTGACTATATAACTCATAAGTGATAAAGCCAAGATTCAAACCCAGACTTATTTACTTCAAGACTGAATCTATCTACCACAGTGCATGGTGCAAGCATCTCAGGGTGAACAGCCAAGGAACCAGAGCAGGGGAAGGTCAATGACAGCCACGCTATGCTGTCTTTGAATCTGAC
The DNA here is from genome assembly GCA_004026965.1 of Petromus typicus. Lineage (NCBI taxonomy): Eukaryota > Metazoa > Chordata > Mammalia > Rodentia > Petromuridae > Petromus > Petromus typicus. The sequence goes on along the minus strand of PVIR01024884.1, from coordinate 12,334 downwards.
CTCTTTGAATTCCCTAAGCAAAAAGAAGCCCTTACACCTGGCACGGCGGCCACCCTGGCCTGCAGCAAGAGTGATGAAGCAGGTGGACCAGGCTGTCTGTGAAAGTCTGAGGAGGCTGGTGGTGCGGGCGTAGGCAGAAGTCAGTGGTTTCCCCATACAATGCCCATCCTAGCCAGGTGCTGCTGTTCCTGCTGTCCACCTGCACCTGCCTGCTGGGAGGTCACATGTTCCTGTACACGGAAAACCAGACCCTGCCCCTCTGTCTTTGGCCCCATTCTCAGGTCACCTCCCACCCTAGTCCACTAGTGGTCAGCTCTCTTCATCCCCGACCACTGTTGTGGCACCCGCTTCTGGGGTACCTTGTCGGAGGACCTGTGACTAGCATCACTGTGAACAGCCATTTTGCCCTCACTTTTATTCCTGAAAAGTCTCAAACATTGGCAGGCCCTAGGAGGACCCAGGACGGACATTATTTCTTATGGAAAGCCCTGGAGTGGGATGAGGGAAAGCCAGTCGGTTAGAAGGGACCTGAGCAACCTTGGCCAGGTCACTCCCCTCTTTTACATCTCAGTTTCCATGTAGACAATAAAAACTTGAACTCCAGATTCTCTATGGGCATTCTTGCTTTAATTACTGCCAGTCCCCAAGCCCAAGTGTGAATGCTGTCCTTGGGGTTGGCCTTGGAGTCAGCCTCCCCTCCAGGAGAGCCACCAGGGCCAGGCTGGGTGTCCCCTTTGGTCTGCATTCTCCTGTCACTCCAGCTGAGCTGTCTCTCAGTCCACTCTGTGCTGCTCTTTGCTCTGAAGTTTACCACCCTACTCTGCATCTTTGCCTGAAAGCCAGCTGGTAGGACAGGAAACTTCTCAGGCAGAGTGCTCTGGGTAGCCCTTGGATTAGGAAGAGGAGGAGGGTACTGTGGTGGCAGCCCTTCCTCCTTGGAATGTGCTCTTCTTATGATCAGCTCAGCCCAAGCTATAGCCATCTCTTCTGCTCTGCTCAACCTGTCAACTTAAACTGGATCCTGGTCTAACAAGAAAGGTGACAATCATAGAGTAACATGTACAAGAACCCAAGCATCCCCTGGCTGCGATCCAAGGGAATCATTGCCATTTAGTGCCCCTCGTGGGACAGTGAGCAGCCATCGATACACAGGCAAGGTGATTGCAGAAACCAAGGCCTGGGTAGCCCAACTCCATCCTGATACGGTCTTGGGGCAAACCCAGGCTATCTGGAACCCCTTCAGTAGGCAGTTGACAAGATGTTTTTCTCATTTTGAGGGATCTGAGCAGTAAGTGACCCAGCTGGTAGGGAGACAGATTTGGCTCACAGGACAGACAGCCTCCATCTGGGGGCTCAGCTATCCAGCCCTACCCCAGCCACCCATCCCTACCCTACCTGAACCCGGGAAACTCTCACCAGTGCATAAGCCTTCCCACCAGCACTGAGTCCTTGACATCGCCAGTGGAAAACTCCCGGGTCCCGACTGGGGAAGAGTATTTCCTCCCCAGAGCCCTCCAGATCGAGTTCTTTCTGCAAACTTAGAGGAAACTGTGCCAGCTCCCCTGGCTGCCCCCTGCCCCCACCAAGTGTCTGCATGCACCTCCTTCTCACCCCGCTCAGCTCACCTGAGTAGGATCTGCCCTGGCAGAGTCCAGAGGAGAAGGAAGGAGAGGGCTGCAGGAGCAAGAGTTGTCATTCCACGGGGACTTTGGAGCCCTTCCTCAGCCTGACTGCCAAGGTGAGGGGATATCCCCGCGGAAGCCAAAAGTACAGCGCCTTCCTCCAACTTGGGCTGCTCACAGCTAGCAAAGGGGCTGGGCTAGGAGTTGTGCTCTCTTCTTCTTCAGTTGCTTCTTTTTTTGCCCTGTCTTTACCAGTCAGGGGCCAGAACTATCCCCCTGGAAATGATCCTGACACAGATAACCCTAGCGGCTCCAGGCAGGCTCGCCTTGGGCTGCGGAGGGCCTGTCGTCAGGGAGCTAGAAAAGATTCTTTGGGCAGCAATCACTCTCCAAACCTGGAGAGTCTTGGAGGGAGGGAGGACGGAGACCAGGAGGAAGATGTTTCCTTCCCTCCCACCTCCCCCTCGATGCACCCTCCGAAAGCAGCAATTTAAAGGCACAGTCACAGCAGCTGGAGTGTGGTTCACAGCCTGTCTGTGTGCCACGTGCCAGGGAGGAGCTTGGGCTGCCGCTGCCACTTGGGGAAAGCCTGAGGTGTTCTGTCCAGCCTCCAACACTCCAGCTGGAGGAGTGCACGTAGGCGGCCCTGCTGTCCCGCAACCAACAGCTTTCCCAGTAGCCTAGAGCCATGCTGGGGCCCAACAGGAAAGTTCTAATGATTTTCATAAGGAAGGGGAAAGACCACGCAAGGGTTAGGCAGAGATACTGGGTTTTCTTAAGCTGACAGCTTCAGGCCCAAGAAGCTGAGGGTGGGGGCAGCTTTCCCATCCTCTGGCTGGAGGCACAAAGGACAGATGACATGGAACTTCAAAGCCCTTCTCCTGTGTGGCCAGTTTGTTAGTCAGTCTGTCAGTCTGTCTGCTTGCCCCCAATCTCCTTCATCCTTGTAGGGGACACTCTTTCTCCTGACAGATTCCAGCCCTCAGTTCATCTCTGGGGAGCTTGGTGGTCTCTGTAGTTCTCAAAATCCTTCTTCCTCCACACCCCTTCCCCAAGCCTGCTTGTGGGAAGAGACCACTGCCCTGGGCAGAGGACGACAGAGCACAGCTGGGACAGCACAGCCTCTGCAGGCTTCAGAGGAACTGCGAGGTAGAAGGAGCAGAGGCCTGGGGCTGCAGCTGCAGATGCTGCTCCCCTTACCTTCTGCACATTTCCTTGGATATCCAGGTGCCACGGCAGCTCCAGGTCTTTCCCACCTGACAACTTCCCCGAATTTTCCTATGCATCGTCTAAATAGCTCTGAGACAGAGTGAGTTTTCCTCCCTCCCTCTTTTGCTCTCCTCTCTTCTCTTCCTCTCTCGCACTGAAGTTTTCCTTCATCTGTCCTTGGGGTTGGCTTTGGACTCAGCCTCAGCCTATGGCTCCGTCTTCCTCACTGTTTCTTCTTGTTGCCTCACCTTTTGTGTCTGTCCCTCTCTCTTTTCCATCACTTTCTATCTCAGTTTCCTCTCTAGCTCCCCTATATCTTAAGGCTCCTACTCTCCTGAATTACAGCAGCGAGTAGCCGAGGGTTTTCATTTCATTAGTGAAACTCTCTCAGCAGCTACCCTGAACTTGAGTGTGTGAGGTGGGGGAAGGTCAGGGTCACTTTATAGGGATTAGTCCTAACCTGATTGGGGCTCCCCAACCTAGCCACAGAGGGGTATATTATCACTGAAAGTTTTTATATGGGAGCCCACTGACTATGTAGAGGGATTAATATCAAGGCCTGAACATGTGGAACTTGTGCAGCATGTCCTTTTGGCTGTGTTATTATTAAGAAAGAGAAATTTTCCAACCACAAATGGAAAGGAAAGAAGAAAATTTTCAAGGATACTTGCTAAAGTATTGATGAGTGAGCTTTCACACTTGGGGCTGAGAATATTACAAACCTTAACTAACATTTGTGTGGCCTATGATAGCAAAATACTAAGCGTTCCGGAAACACATTTGGCTGCACTTTCACTTCCTTCCACTTCCTTGTCGCCTTTTAAGTATCACAGGCCCTGACACTCTGGGAGCAGGAACCAAGCTTTACAGAACCTCAGCCTCTCAGGGCAGAGCTCAGGCCCAGGCACTAAGAGATGTGCTGTCTCCTCTGTGTAACGTCCCCTCTCCCACAGAGCTGATCCAGTCACCTCCCCCGCCTCAGCAGCTCCCCATTGCTCTCAGGCCACACTCCAACACCTTGCATGACTTGGTCACCCTGCTCATTCCACTGTTGTGCCTAGAGTTGACTATTGTGTCTTTCCGGTTCTGGGTATTTTGCCAAGGAGGACTTCTTGTACTGTCCTCATCACCTCCAAGTCAGAATTAAAAGCCCTCTGTTTCATCTTCCCAGGACCTGTCCCTTTCTGCTTCATCACACAGTAACACATTACCACTGTTACCAGCTTATGTGCATCTCTTCCCTACTAAATCAAGAGCTCCCTGAGAGCAGACACATTATCTGCCACATCCCTAGCACAGGGGAGGCAATTAAGGAGCATTTATTCCTACATGCATTCCAGCACTCAGCGACACTTCCCTGAGCTCACTGCCTTTGCATCCCTGTCAATAAGTTTGATGACCTGGGCCGGGGAGTTAGCTCAGTGGTTCTGGTGCCTGTCTTGCAAGCGCAAGGGCCCGGGTTCGATTCCCCGGTAACCACATACAATACTGGGTGTGGAGACTCACGCCTAGCAGCAACCAGTACCACATACCACAGTGCCGGGCGTGGTGGCTCACGCCTGTAATCCCAGCACTTGGGAGGCAGAGGCAGGAGGATTGCTGTGATGCGAGTTGGAGGCTGAGCTCAGGGCCAACCTGAACCACAAAGTGAGACCCTGTCTCAAAAAACCTAAAAAAATAAATAAATAAATAAATAAATAAGTTTGATGACCAGTCTATAGTATTAGTAATAAAGAAAAATGAAGAAGCAGTTTTTATGTCCTTGTCCTTTGAATGTGTGGCCTCACAGTCATCTAGAATTCTTGGTAATGGAAGACGTAGGCCTGCGGTGGTTAGTCCTTTGTCTCAAGGCTCACTCCCTTTGTGCCCTTGGGATCCCTGTGTGCTGAGAACACGGCAGGGTCAGCATCCAGGGAAGACAGAGTCTTTCTTGTGAGTGGCTGCAGCGATGAGTAAATATCTGGCTGGCATGATGAAGAGATACAGCCTTCCTATGGCACACTGTGAGCAGATGCTTTAGGTGAAGAAGGGAAGAAAGAGGATAAAGAACTAGATGAGTTGCTGCTAGGAATTGACATGCTTTGAAGAATTTCCTGCACTAACAGGGAGGCCTACACTCTCTGATGTTAAACTCAGCATCTTCTGAAATAGAAGGGTATAATGTCATGTACAACTTTGTCCCATAACGTTTTCTCTTCTCCTCTAAGTATGGTGTATGTGAATCTCCATGTACCAAAATCTGTTGTACCTTTTCCCGTTTGGCAATTGGTAGCCTCACCGATCTGAAAACTCATTTCATTGCATTGCTGAGAAGCAACACTAGGCAGCATGTTTTTCAGGATGATATTTATTGTTTTGTCATGAAAATCTACTGAGCTTCTACATTTTCATAAATATTTCATTCTAGGAGAGAATCCATCATGTTTCAGCTATAGGCAGGAAAAATTGCACCTACACCCTGCTGACAGCCCGGCTTCCCGAACACTTGATCTGACTAGCAGCATGCCTAGATTTGAATAGATATTAGTTGTAAGTTCAATGATTTGTAGGGCTCACTTTTTTTTGCAGTGTTGGAGATTGATCCCAGGGCTTTAGTGTGTTTCACAAGTGCTGCATTGTTGAGCACATCCCCATCCATTTTTACTTTTTATTTTGAGATGAGTCTTAATAAATTGCCCAGTTTGGCCTGGAACATGAGGTCTTCCTTTTTTAGGGTACTGAGTAGTTGGGATTATAGGTTAGTGCCACTATGCTCAACTTTAGGGTTGCATTTTTGAAGGACAAAGTTGGAGAATTATTTGGCATAGCTTCCAGTACTCCACTCCACTTACCCTGATGGCAGGGTTCTTGTACTGTTTGTCATGTATTAAAGTAGAAAGTGGGCTGAGAGCTACCTCAAAAAGCAAGCTGCGTCCTTACTCTGATGAAACTCTAAGAGCTTTAGCTACTTTTCAGAATCACTGGGGTAAGAAGTTGGAGGGGTTTTGAAATAAGATACATTTTAAAAATATTTGCTGATGACGACTGGGGCATATCAGTTGGATTTCTAAGGAACAAGGGTGCCTCTTTTTTGCTGTATATTAATTTTTCTTTTCAAGGCCTTTTTGAACTTCTAGCTATATGACAGTTTACTTGAAAGTGGGGATTAAACTTCTGGTACTCAGGACCATTAGTGGCAGAGGCCAGAAGCTCTCTAACTCTCTGGAGGTCAGAAGATGGAGCAGAGCATTTTAAGAAGGCAGCAGTGGTGGTGAGAGGTTCACGGTCCTCGACTCAGCTGGAGTAAGAAAGATCAAAACCAGTCATGTGTTAGACACATGCGACAGTGTTCAGCTTTTGGACAGTAACCAGTTCAAGTTCGATGCTTCAAAGATTTGACTTCCTTCTTTTGATGGAATACGTCAGGGATTCGGATTGTGTTGACAAAACCTGGGTTGCCTGAACTGAAACAGAGGAACTGGAATGAGGAACTGGAACAGAGGAGGATGGTGGAGAGGTATTGGCATCATAACTCTGTGATGTTCTTGTTTGGGGATGATAGGATCATATTATGCTTCTCCTCAAAGGTTGATCGGGGTTTGCTTTTACTATATTTGTGAATATCTTATTTCACTCATTTGGGGATCGTGATAATCCATATTGTATAGGCATGAAGCCCGTACATATTTAATATATGGAATAGACATACTTTCCACTAATTCATGTGTGCATACATTCAACAAATATGTATTAAGTGAAAATAAAATGTCAAATATTCTAGGTGCCAGAGATACGGTAGTGAACAGAGCAGAAATCAATGTCATCAGGTAGCTTATACTCTAGTGGGTTTATAATGTACTTATTTCCTTTGCAAATAAGACTTTTGAGTGGGTTGTCACCTCTAGGGCCCGAGTATCTCTCACAGCATTTGAGCAAGCCATTCATTACATGGCCTAGAAAGCATAACAGTTTTCAGGTGTCAAAAATGAGTTTCATTTCCATCTATCACAGGATCTACACCCTCTCAAGAAGCTTATCCTCCAGTGACCCAAACCCACACAATATACCTGTCTGAATCTCATGACTCTCTGTCTCTGGTATGCATATATATTTTCCTGCAACTGTTAATAAACACCTTCTTTACCACAGAGTTAGGTAGGATTAACAACACTACCTTTGGGGCTCCTCTAAGTGGTCTCCAATTATTTAGGATTCCCCTTCTCTCTCTTTCTCTTTCCTTCCTTCCCTTATCATTTCCACCCTTCTTTTAGTTCGGCTTTCTGCCTGCCTAGTTTCCTGTCTTTTCTTCTTCTTCTTCTTCTTTTTTTTGTTTTATCTTGGATAGATTAAAAATATCCTGCAGTAAGACACTGGATAATGAAATAGTTAAAAGTTTGGTTTGTGACTACACAGAATTACATAAAAAGCTGAATTTGCATTAACTACACCAATGGTGTATAGTTAACTCTGCAAATTTTATATGCCTATAATTATAACTTTAATATTACAAACAATGCATTAGACTAACCTTGCAGTGCTGTAAGGTTCGTTATCTGAGTATTCACATATGTCTGTATGCAGACAAACACATACAGAGAACAAAACTCTCCTTCATCATCTAAAGGTCATGCCCTGCTGCTAGCAATCGTCCAAGAGTGTGATTGTGATTGAAAAAAGCTGGGGTGTGATGAGTAGCCCTTTTGATTTGTGGCTGTGACTTCTACATGTACTGTACTAATGAGGCCCTTCCAGCCACAGTCACTTCCCCAGACTAATTGGAATTTCTATGAACGCTGTCACACTGAACCAATTCTCTTTTTATGGGAGAGTATGGATTTCATTTTGTGAAGTTGTGTCCATATGGCCAAAAGTGACGAATTCGAATCAATGACAAGTATCATGAAAAAGTCACCAGAGATGCTAATCAGACAACAGGGTACTCCAAATCTCAGCAGGTCAAGCACACAAGCTTTTGCACCTACTCACTTCTCCTGCACTGTCAGCAACATCATCATCAGACGCCAAGCGTTGCTTTGAGAAATGTGTCTTCTCTTTCCTATCCATTGTGAGGTTCTTCCTGCAGCCTTTGCGTTGCCTTTATGCTGTGCATTGCATCCCACGTGCTCTATAATCCCCTCACTTTGCACAGCGCTGTGACCACTGCCGAGTCAAAAGCAGTTTCCCAGCTGCAAACCAAGTACAACTAACCTCATTTGTGGTCCAGTTTTAAAGAGACAAATAAGATGCTGAAGTCTTGACATTTTTAAGGCAAGCAGGAGTGCAGAGCCAAGAAATCTGCTCATTTTTATCATCTTAAGCAAAAATACTTGGGCAGCTATGTTTTCTCCATGCATACAACAGGGTCTATGAAATGGTTGAATGGAGTAGGAGACCATTTAGACTCAAAGGGTAGGGATGAATATTTTAGCAACTTAAAGAAGGACCCAGGAGGAGGATGGAGTGAGAGCAGGGGGTTCAATTGATCCTGAGTTACTCAAGGGAGAGAATTTGCAGTGACTTTTTTTTTCTTTTCTTGTTGGTTCAGATTCTGGTAAAAAAATTGTTGTGATTCCATCCAAGATCAGGCAGCGACCAGCTGCAGTCAGAAGAGAAAGTTAGAGATAAGACCTCATCAGAGACCAGACCTGGGAGAAGCAATGAATCAGCACTGAAAAGGCCCAGGCCTCAAGAGTCTTAGCCCATTGTCATGGCGATGATTGAATAGTGGTGCAGACCAGAGCCTACTACAGACCCTACTTACCTCAAAAGGTCCTCCCTACCTCTTTGCCCAAGAGGAATTATCTCATCTTTGTGGGAATTGGAAAGGCATTTTAGTTACTATGAGAGAGAAGCTTTTGCATCTGAGAGTGTTAAAATTGCCAAAAGTATGGAAGATGATTTGTTACAAGTTGGTGGGACACAAAACATTTATTTGATACATTGTAGTACACTGATTTTCCACCTGATCTGTTATTTTTGGTGCTTCCTAGATCCATTTTACAGATGGGAAAAGAAAGACCCATAACATTATTATCTCTGTTTCTGCTACTTGTTATCTTGTACTTCCACTCTCATCTCACCTTCAGTTTCCCAAACACAACTATATCATGTCTATGAGATGGTGTTAATTAAGGTAGACTAGAGTGGAAAAGATACCAGTCATCTTCTTATAGTTAGTGGCCAGGAACTATTTGAATCTCTGTCCTATGTCCAACTTCATACTCAATCTCTGACCTCTCCTCTGCTCTGTACTTACTTGAATCTCTACTAAGCAGCATGTTCAGAGCGTCATCTTCTATACGCAAACTGATGTCTCCTGATATCCAGCAAGGGTCAAGTTTGACCTCTTCATTTTAAAACAACATGCACAATAAAAAGCACAGAATCATTGATTCATCATAGGACTTGTTTTCTGCTATGCAGCTCCTCCTGGTCTCAGGAGGTGGGTAAAAAGTGGAGAAGGGGCAAGCATCCTACTTTTGTAGGAACTGAAGGATACTCCGGAGACGTTTATAGGAAGAAACTGCACTTTCTGTAGCCTGCGTTCCATGGAGTTTGTCCAGGAACAGGCCTTCGCCACAAAGATCAAAGAAGCTGGTCATCAACTCAGGAGAAAATGCCAAGTAAGCTCCAAGTTGCTGTGTCCAGTCCAGTGAGAACAAACTAGATCCTTAAAATTTCCTTGAGACATTAAAGGATAATACACAATCATCAATGCCTCGTTGCACATCAAACTTCACTGTGGTTAGAGATAAAATTGTCTTCATCCCAGTAAGAATATCCGTTTAGCCATCACGTGCTATGAACACATTTTTTGTGGTTGCTGTTGTTTTAAAAATCTTGATGCTTTTTTGTTCCATGACCTCCTGCCCCTTGCCACCAATTCTCTTTGACCCTGCTCTGTCACTTGGCCTACTTCTACCATGAGCAGAGATGGCAGCAGCCTTGATTAATTACTCTCTTAGCTGATTTTGTGGTTTCTACCTGGCACCTGGAACGTTGATCAAGTGAGGAAAGGAGAAAGAACTGAAATTTGAGAGCAGAGGCTTGAATGACATGGAAGAAAGGCTAGAATTCTCCATAACCCTCAAAATTTCATGCAAAACTACCAAGAAATGATTAGATATTATAGATCACAGATGAGCTCCTCCTGAAAGCCATAGTAGGGACCAGAAGTGTGAGATGAAGAGCTCAGTGCAATCCAGAGGCTCGGTGCAGCACTTGAATTAGATCTTAGAAACTTTGGTTCCCAATCCAACTGTTCCCTGTTACATTGCTACCTTCCACCAAGAGTCCAAACTGCTCTTTTGCTTTGTACACTGTGCTATTTCCCGCCCTCCTTGCCCGCAAGATGTGCCTGTGCATACCTATACTCTGCCCTACACCTTGTAGCCATGAGCTCTTCCTGGTGGAGCACAGGCTTAGGCAATCTAGCCCTCACAAGTCCTCACTTTGCAGTAAATGTTCAGCACTGGGACAAAGAAAGTCTCTTTGTTCAGTCCGAGGTCAACTAAATTATATACATGTAAACTATTTTCCCCACTATTTTGGGGGGGAGACAGGGTCTCACTTCGTAGTTCAGGCTGGCCCTGAGCTCACTATGTAGCCCAGGCGAGCCTTGAACTCACAGCAATCCTCATGCCTAAGTCTCCTGAGTGCTGAGATTACAGGCGTGAGCCATCACACCTGGCATTGTAGTGTGTGGTACTAATTGTTGCCTAATTGTAGTGGGTGGTGGGTGTGAGTCACCACGCCCGGCATTGGTATATGTGGTTACCAGGATTGAACTCAGGACTTTGTACTTGCACTCAGGGGCCAGAACCACTGAGCTAAACCCTGAGCCCATCCCCATTGTTTACTCAATATCTCATTCTCCAAAAAACAGAGCTGAAGAAAGAAAAAGGCGAAGAAGATAAGTAAGAGAAATAGACATGGCTGGATTGCTAGGAGTTTCTTTTGGCAATCCGCCCCCTGACTGAAACTATTTCTCTGCACTGCATTTGGCAGGACCACCTTCACTTGTAAACTAGAGCATTGTCTCAGTATAATGGTAATAATGTCATCTCAGCATCTTTCTCTGCCTAGTGATCTCATTAGCCAGGAAGACTGATTTAGAACTAAATGCTGTCTTTTACTGAAAGCAGTGTCTCAACTTTGACCGCAAGAGGTAAGTGATCGGGAAAGACGGACTACTTGCTCCAGGAGACAAGATGTTATATGATGTAGGCAGCCTTGGGTCCCCCAGCCTTAGGAGCCCAACCTGAGGAAACTGGACTCAGCACCTCCAGACCTACCTCAGTTCTAGAAAAAATTAGCACTCTTCTCTTGTTTCAATGAAACTTTGCCATGTAGAAATTTTTCCTTCTACAAACTTGACTCCTCTATGTCAGGCATCACACTCACTACTTCCAAAGATATGTTTTTGGTCAATTCATAAGTATTATTTCTGGAATCAGTCTCAGAGTCGACAAGCAGAGAGCCAGGATTCATAGACAAGGCCATTTCCACCCAACAGTCTCTCCTCAATATGAGACCTCTGGATAACCTGAACTGAGACTCTCATAAGAAATGCTGGCGAAAATAGGTTGGGTGAATGTCTGAATAGAAAGGGGACCACAGTGAGGACTTCTCCACTCCTTGATTCCACATTCTGCCCAACTGCTCCTGTGGACTCACGCAGAAGATACACACACACACACACACACACACACACACACACACACACGCTTTGACAAGGGCCTTTTTACTGGCCAGACACACTTCGAGTAATGTTGGTTATAATGGTGTTCCTGAGCCCAGTTCTTCTCATTCAATGAGTAAGGGGAGATCTTCCCCTTGAAATCTCTTTTGCAAGTAATCATAAATGGACAGGATTTGGCAATGTGCTGCCTGGGTGTAAATCTTTGTCTTACAACTTACAAAGTTTAACCAGTGTTAAGTCTCTGTTTTTTTTTTTTTTTTTTTGTATTTGTTAAGTGAGAGAATACATAATAGTTGTATTATTAAGGATGTCATGGAGACTAAATGTGATAATAGACATAAAGCTCTAGAGTGGGATCAGGCAATATCACTCAATAAATGATAACTATTCTTACTCTTTTTTTTTTAGACAGGATCTTGCTTTTTTGCAGCTCAGGCTGGCCCTGAGCTCAGCCTTGAATTCACAGCAATCCTCCTGCCTCTGCCTCCCAAATGCTAAGATTACAGGTGTGAGCCACCATGCCTGGCATTGTGGTATGAGGTTCTGATTGCTGATGAGGGTGAGCCTCCATGCCTGGGCTTGTTGTATGTGGTTACCGGGGATCGAACCCAGGCCCTTGCACTTGCAAGGCAGGCGCCGGAACCCCTGAGCTAAATCGCTGGCCCCAACTATTCTTATTCTTGACCCTAAAGTTCTTCTTTACCTTCATTTCTCTGTGGGCTAAAATTTTTTTTTTTAATTTTTTTTGTTTTGTTCTTTTTTTTTTTTTTTTTGAGACAGGGTCTTGCTTTGTGGTTCAGGCTGGCCCAAAGCTCAGCCTCAA
>PVIR01024883.1:0-25437 GCA_004026965.1 Petromus typicus | reverse complement strand
GTGTGTGTGTGTGTGTGTGTGTGTGTGTGTGTGTGTGTGTGTGTGTGTGTGTGTGTGTCTGGGAGTGTGTGGGTGGGTGTAGGGGTGTTGGGCCCTGGAGGAGGCTCGAGGTCAGGCTGGCGTCCCTGTACGTGCACGAGGCCTACATTTGCTTTCTAGATCTGGTGGTCCTCAGCATGACACAGGAGAGCAAGGCCTGGCTTCCCACTTAAAACGCGAGCTCGTGTTCTCTAAAATCGAAGAATGAATTTTAGGAACGACCGACAGAGATCTGAGTAAGAAAATTTTATTGAGAGAAAGCTTCTGCCTAAGAGAGACAGAAGGGGGAACCCGGAAAGGTGGGTACCCCACTCACCTCACTTTTCAGAGGGCTTATATGGAGCGAAGCCATGAGGTGAGGCAGGTGTAAAGTAAGATTCAAAATGGGCAAACCAATGGAATTATAACAAGTACAGTTGTTTAAGCAATCTTGATCAAATGGGGTCCAATGAGAAATTAAGTCATATAGGGTCCTCCCCATCAGGAGGCTCTTCCAGGTGGGCCAGATTCCTGGCCCTTTGTCCCAGGAAATTTACAATTACTACCTTCCTGGGAAGGGAGGAGGTGAGTCCTGACCTTGACTCCCCACTGACTTAGTTATTCAGGAGAATGAGGCCTTAATCGGTCACTGTTTTCCAGGGTTTTCTGTAACAGTCTCCTTTCTTGTGAGTTTCCTGTAAGGGCCTTGCCCTGTCTGTCTGCCTGCCATATTTCTTTTTTTTTTTTTAAGGTTTTTTGAGACAGGGTCTCACTTTGTGGTTCAGGCTGGCCCTGAGCTCAGCCTCAAACTCACATCACAGCAATCCTCCTGCCTCTGCCTCCCGAGTGCTGGGATTACAGGCGTGAGCCACCACACCCGGCACTGGTATGTGGTACTGGTTGCTGCTGGGGTGAGTCTCCACACCCAGTATTGTTATGTGGTTACCGGGGATTGAACCCAGGTCCTTGCGCTTGCAAGACAGGCGCCCGAACCACTGAGCTATATCCCCGGCCCCTGCCTGCCATATTTCTAACTAGCTCTTCTACCTATTAAAAGCAGACCCACATTTGGAGGCTGAGGATCAGGTTCTACTCGTTTACCCTCACGGCCTAAGGCGCAGGAAGAGCTGCACACATGTTCAAGGATTTCACACATCTGTAAGAACCACAAGGACACCCACGGGCACAGCCGACAAAAGCAGATCAATGGAGAGAACCTTGTTTGTGGACAGAGAGCGCAAGGTGGATGGTGGTGATGTGGGTGTCTCCGTGTGAGTCCATGGTGGATCTTCCGTGAGTGTCTGCTAGAGGAACCAATGACCCTCAGGGCCACTTCTTGGGAAATAATTGAGCTGAAACTGTTGTAACATAACTACAGAGTCTGTGTGGTGGGTTCTACTTTCTTCCGGTCTCCTGTTGCACTGATTCTGTAAGGTCTCATCGAATGTTCATCCAAAGACATGCGTCATTGATTTACTTAGATTTGACTTACACTTTTTAAGGTTTCAATTATGAACTGAGAAAAGAAAGTCCCCGGAATCTGAGGATCTCTTAGAAAGACAGCCCTACCCAGAAGTCCGCAAGCCCTGCTCACTGTGTGTGGTGGGAGATGTACCTCTGGACTCATGCACTGAGCAGGTTTTCACCCGAAACATAGCAATGGAGCAAAATGCCTTTGGGGATAGTTCTTCTATGTTTTCTCTTTCTGGACACTAATCTCTTTTGGGAAAACGTATTTTTTTAGATTTCAGCCTGTACTGCCTTCAAGAAGCCCCTTACCATCCAGATGGCGTCATCCTAGTTATGTCCAACAAAAAGAGATTTCAGCAATGCGGCACTTCTTGAGCTTCAGGAGGGCAGAGGAGTGAAAGTCCAAGTCCAAGTGCTGTAGCTGTGATCCAGAAACAGGAAGAGGTGGCGGCGCAGGAGCAGGAGACCCGGAGGAAGGCAGTCCCGCCAGCTCTCAGAAGTGAAGGGCGGCCTGGGGGAGACGGAGCTGCGGCCCAAGCTCAGGAGAGATCAGATGTGCGCTGGGGCTCCCAGAGGGAAAAGCAAGCAGGCGCCTCCTTCCCTCTCACGGCCACCTCTAACTCAAGCATCTGTCACTGGCAGAATGCATGTTGAACCCAGGATTCTCCTGACAAAGACCCAGGGAGATGTTCTCAGGCTTCTGGATGGCAGAAGATCACATCAGCATAGTCACCAACACTAATTAAGACAGTACACACCCTTCCAGTTTTTCTCCATCGACAGCATGTACCCTTAAGTAATTACTTCACAAACAGGAAGTAACTCTTGTGAGTTAAGTATTGTTTAAAGATCTGTTGGTTTGTTTTTTTCCCCCTTCGCATCAACCGATTATTTGGATAGAGATAGGATCCTGAATTCAAAATGACTTCCTTGAGACTTTGCAGCTATTTGTCCTCATCGTTTAGCACTCAGGGTTGCAAAAGGAGGTCAGAGGTAAATGGACTCGATTTCTCGAGTAGATAAATTATTGTTATCCCCGCCGCCTCGCTGCGTGGCGCTTTCAGCACTTGGGGCTCTCGACATTTTCCTGGGCTCCGGCACGCGGTTGGTCCTTTCGTTTGCTGAGTCAGGTTCCTCTGTCCCCAAGGAAGCTGCTTCTGCCTTGTGCCCGCTTCGTGGCCTTCAGCCGCCTGAGCGGAGCAACCCTGACTCCATCAGGCCTTTCGTGTTTGTAACTTTTCTTTCTTTGACAGTACGCGCTATTTTTGAGGATTCATTTAAAGCTGTGCGCTATTTTTAAATTCCTTTGTTTTCTTCATTAAGCTGATTTTAAAGTTTTTGTTTTGTTTTCAGTGATTTCGTTGATTTTAGTGCCACTGTACTACGGTTTTTTTTTTTTTCCTTTAACATTTGCGATTCTCGGTGGCATTTTCTGCTTTATTTTTGAGTTGTGTAGCTTGTGTTCTGCGCGGTGAATGTGAGGAGCGGCAGGGTGTGCCGGTTGCTTTTGGACTGGTGGTTTCCTTATTGTTCTTTGGCCGTAGTGACCTGCTCTGGCTTTGTGCCTGTGGTGGCAGTGGCTGCTTTAGTCTGAGAACCTGGACTGGTGGCTCCCGCGGACCCAGCACAAAGACAGGCACTAAGCGATGTGCGCTCAGTTAGACAGTCTTGTGCCCATGACCCCAAGGCTGTTCCCCTTAACTCTGGACTTCAGCACAGTCAGATTTTCTGGGTCTGTGCAGTTCTTGGCTCCCGCCCATTGGCTTTTTTACAGATCTGAGTTCATTTGCCCAAATGGTGTTTAAAATTTATGCCTCTTATGTAAAACTTTGTCGTCTGTTATTGCAGTAAAGTTAATTGTTAAATACCTTTGATGTCATTTCACGGAGTTCGAGTAGAAGCAGTGATGGAGGAGATCTTGATCTAACTGGTGGCATTTCATTTTTATTTATTTTTAAAAAATTTTTTGGGACAGGGTCTCACTTTGTAGTTCAGGCTGGTCCTGAACTCACTCTCGAACTCAGCAATCGTCCTGCCTCTGCCTCCCAAGTGCTGGGATACAGCCACTACGCCCAACATTGTGGTACGTGGTACTGACTGCTGGTGGGGGTGAGTCACCATGCCTGGCATCATTGTGCTTACTGGGGATTGAACCCAGGACCCTACGCTTTCAAGACAGGTGCCGGAACCACTGAGCTAAAACCCCTGCCCTTCATTTCTATTTTTAACAAAATTGTTCCTTAAGTCATTATGTTGTCACTCAAATAAGAGAAAAGTCACCCTTTTCTTTATATTTTTAATAAAAATTAATTTTCAAAATACATTAATTAGAAACTACTATCTTTGGTTAATAAAACAAAAAATTAGAGTTTTTCTATCAATCTTGTGTTGTCTGAAGACCTATGCAGTCATTGAAATATTAATTTAATTCCTTGAAATAACTTCTGAATATGAATTTTAAAAATTTATTTTTACTGTCCACATTCAAAAAACTCAGGCCAGTGGCATGGTTGTGCTCTTCAATCCTAAAAGAGAGGAGGAATTAGATCATTAAAAAATTCATGTCTTCTTTGTTTTAAACATTTATTTTCATTCATTCATTCATTCACTTCACAAATATTTATTAGGCTTGTGCTTTGAGCAGGCCCCCATTACGTGCTGTGAAGAGTGATTTATTGTGCCCTCCAGAAACTCAAGAAAGTAAGATTGTCACATTTTAAAATAAAGACATAACAATGAGATCACAATTGTGAATTATGCCAGGGTAGACAGAGTCTCTTCAGGACACCGGGGAGTTCCTGGAAGATTTTAAGTGGAGAGGTGGCAGACCAGACCTCAGGCACAGCCGCCCTCTCTGGAGTGTGCAGGGCAGATTGGAGGGAGAGCATTGTTTTCCAAGAGACCACCTTGCTTCTGCACCCCTTCCCCAAGGCCCAACTGCGCTGGGGCAGTTTTCTTTTACAAAAGTGAAAACTCAGCGAGAGACCACATGCTAGTGTAACGAAGAAGGTTAGGTTTGTTTTTTGAACAGTAGACATTGCTTGCTTGATAGATTTTCTCACCCTTGAGTGACTTTTCTCACCCTTTTTGTGACTTCTTGGTTGATAACTGTTTCTTGTGTAACATTCGGTTCCATACTGAATATGTGAACATGTACAGTTTTCCAAGTATTATGTGAGGTGTTGAACTACAAGGATCTCCTTGAGTTGCTCCATTGCTACTTATTTCTTCTTTATGATATATAATTTGCCCATTCATGTCCCATTAGACAATGCAAGAGATATATAAGAAAAATGTTATCACTAAGTAGATGTTTGTCAGTAAACAGACGGATCACACACAGGAAGTGGTTGAAGGCTGCTTGGATTGACACAGGCTCTTCTTGTAGTGGGCTCTCAGGGGAGTGAGCCTACAGCACGCATGCCACGGCGGCA
Organism: Petromus typicus; assembly: GCA_004026965.1. Classification (NCBI taxonomy): domain Eukaryota; kingdom Metazoa; phylum Chordata; class Mammalia; order Rodentia; family Petromuridae; genus Petromus; species Petromus typicus. Next base: position 20,515 of record PVIR01024883.1, on the reverse strand, counting down.
CTCAGAGCCCTGTCTGCCTGCGCTTGAGCCAAGTTGCCCGGCCAAGACTGGACACATTTTCAGTACACACACGGCAGCAAACAACACATTCATTGTGCAAATACACACCAAAGGCAAGCTCTCACCTCTCAGTCAGAAGCTATTTGTAGAGTTAAAAACTCTTGTTATTATGTTTTTTCTTTTGACAAGAGATATTAATATGTGAGTTTTTTTTCTAAATGAAAAATTTCAGTATTCAAGTGCATTTGCAGAATTGGCATTCTTTAAAAATCAGAGGGTTTGGGTGCAGTTTGGGTACCTGTCTCAGATTCACCATTACTGGGCTGAGGGTTCTATCCTCAGAGTAAATGTATGTGACTAATATGTGTGGGTTTGGTGGCTGCAAAAATTGTGATTAGAAATGTATTTATTTACACCCCATTGTGTTCCAGAATGATTCTAGGTATATGTTATATAGGTCCTCATTGTACACAAAGGTGTTTTTCTATACCTAAAATATGCTATTAATGGGTGTATATATATGTATATATATGTTATACATGTATATATGTTTATAATGTACACATACATATTCTTATTACAGACAGAGAAACTAATAGGCCAAAGAACATATAAAACATGTAAACAAGGCCAGGGATTTAGCTCAGTGGTTTTGGTGCCTGCCTTGCAAATGCAAGGTCCCTAGTTCAATCCCCTATAACCACATACCACAGTGCTGGGCATGGTGGTCATGCCTGTAATCTCAGCACTCAGGAGGCAGAGGCAGGAGGATTGCTGAGTTCGAGGCTGAGCTCAGGACCAGCCTGAACTACAAAGTGAGGCCCTGTCTCAAAACAACAACAACAGCAACAGCAACAACAACAATAACAAAATATGCAAGACAGGTGTACTAAGTCAAGGCGTACTTTTAGACATATTATCTACACTGGAGTACCTTTCTTTTTTTCCTTTTATTTCACACTTGATAGTTATATTGAGTTTTTTCATATAAAAGAAACTATTTAAGATTTAAATTTATGAATCAGTGTTCCTTCACTTAGTGTTATGGTTTTAAAGTGCATTCATTTTTCTAAATAATTCATTTGTCTTTCTTTATGGCAGAGTAATACTCCAGTGTCAGAATACATTAGTTTTTAATCCATTCATCTGTTGATGGACGTATGGGCTGTTTCCATGATTTAGCTATAATGAATTGTGCTGCTGTAAATATAAGTGTGTATATATCACTATAGTGTGATGGCTTTAACTTTTGGGGGAAGATAACTAGAAGAGGAATAGCTGGATCAAATGGAATTTCTATTTTTAGTTTTTTGAGGAACCTTAATATTGATTTTCACAGTGGTTGTTTCAGTTTACACTCCCCCCAACAGTGGAAAGGGTTCCTTTCTTCCCACAGCTCCACCAGCATGTGTTATTGTTATTGGTTGATTTCTGGGCAACAGTCATTTTCTCTGGAGTGAGATGGGATCTCAATGTTGTTTTAAATTTGTGTTCTCGAATGGCCAGTGATACCAATGATTTTTTGTTTATTTATTGGCCATTTGTATTCTTCATCTAAGAAATGTCTACTCATTTCAGATGCCCATTTGAGTCTTTAAATTTGGCTGTCTTGTTTTGAATTCTTTATATATTCTAGATACTAGTCTTTTGTTTGAGGAGTAGCTGGCAAAACTTTTTCCCCATTTTTATAGGTTGTCTCCTCACTCTATTGGTGGTTTCTTTTGCTTACAGAAGCTGTATAATTTTTTGCTTCTAGCTATTATTTCTTGTGTAATCAGGGTTTGTCCAGAATGTCTTTGCTTATACCAGTATCGTCAAGAATTTTCCCTATTTTGTAAGTGTTTCTGTCATAACATTAGATTTATAATTTGTTTTGATTTTAGTTTAGTTCATGGTAAGAAATAAGAGTCTAAGTTCACCTTTGACATCTGGCTGGGCCAGTATTTCCAGAACCATTTGTTAAAGAGATTATTTTTCTTCTAGATGACTGATACGGCCCCTTTGTCAAAAACAGCCAATATTCCTGGAATTATCTGTGTATTTTCTGTTCTGTTTCACTGATCAGAAGTCTGTTTTTTTTCAGGCCGACACCAAGGTGGTTTTTATCACTGTGGCCAGGATTGTGGTGCCCGATGCCTTGCCCTTGTCCAGAATTGCTTTTGCTATTCTAAGTTTCTTCTGATTGCATATGAATTTTAGGATTGTTTTCTACAGTTCTGTAAGGAATTTATTGGTCTTTTGACTTGGATTGTGTTAAATCTGTGTAACAGTTTTGAAAATAAGGCCTTTTTTTTTTTTTGGTACCTGGGATTGAACTCAGGGCCTTGTGCTTGTGAGGCAGGCGCGGCATCACTGAGCTAAACCCCTAACTCATCTATTTTTACTATATTGGTTCTGTCTATCCAAGAACAAGACATATCTTTCCATTTTCTGATATCCTCTTCCATCTCCTTTTTCACAGAAGTGTTGTTTTCTTCATAGAGGCTTTCACTTCCTTGGTTAGGTTAATTCTTAAGTATTTCATTTTTCTTGATGTATTTGTAAAAAATATTATATTCTAATTTCCTAAACTTGGAAGAGTTAACAATTATAAACATATAGACACCAAATACTGGCACACATGACTTCACAAAACAAGCATTAAAGGGTATGAAAAATGAGATAACCACCAATATAATTGTAACGGAGCACCTCAATACCCCACTGTCACAAAGGACAGATGAGGCCAGCCATGGCTGCGTGGAGTCCCAGGTTCAGTTGCCCCCTCCCCCAAAACAGTGTCTAGCCAAGCACTGTCTCCAGGGGACGTGGCAGTGCTCGGGCTGGAGTCACTCACCAGCTGTTGCTGAGCACAGTGCCCGCTGGTCCATTCCACTGGTGCATTTCTCCCTGAAGACTTTGGAGTCCCCCGCTCTCAGTATGCTTCTGTAGATTTTCTCTTCCTTTCTCATATGCCAGGACCAGGGAGAAAGTACACATTTCTCTTTCCTTTTCCTCACTGTGGTCTGTCTCTTCAATTTCTCTGTAGGCTCCAATTTTCCCATCAAATCCTGGCCCCAGGGAACCTACTTCTTTTCTCCATTTCTTCCATAAGTTGTTATTTTCCAGTGTCTGGATTTTGAGTGTCAGAGAGGCTGATCTGTTGCTGCTTCCCCCTCAACCACCTTCTTCCTTCTTCCTGGATTAGTTCTTGAGAGAGTGGATTGTTACAGCCTGAGGATATCCCACGTGCGTGGCCCTTTCTCGCCAAGGCCAGTTCCCCTTTTGCTTGTCTACCATGTTATGATGTAGCTAGGAGCTCTCACTATGCATGTAGCCCCATGCTATTTGGACCTCCCAGAATTGTGGGCTAATTAAACTTCTTTATGTTACCAAACTCAGATATTTTGTTAGAGTAACATAAAACAGATTAAGACAGGAGTCTATGGAAATTATATTCTTATTACTTCATTTCCACAGTGAAGGAAAAAAGGAGAGTTACAGCTGGAAGTGAAGATAGAGGAGGAGGTGCTGGAAATTTGAGGAAGTTCGAGTGTGTAAAAATAAGATTCAGAAAATATAACATGATTGCCAGGAAGAATTAAGAGCTCCCTTACAGTCAGTGTTTCTGAATTTATGGAGAGATTAGTGAACACAGCTGTGTGGTTTCTGCATTATGTTTATTTGCCCATTCGTAGACAGGGCTAGAAGGAGAGCTGTTTTAACTGGAGTTATTGTTTTGATCACTTGACACATTAACAGCGGCTGTTATGGGGATATCTGAGAAAGACTCCAATGATTAGATGACTGGAATTTAATTTGGGTAAAGAAGGAAGTGAAGAAGAAGGAAAGTAATCAACAAAAATGTCTTGTTTTTAATGGGTTGGACTCCAGTATGGTTGATGGATACAGACTTAACAGAAAGACAAGACATGCTCTTTGGAGGGTGGAGTGCATATGATGCAGATAATGAGTGATCATGAATGTTGGTGACAGTAAAATCCAGGGAATGACCCTGGGGTAGAATGGATTAGCAAGAGCTGGGGAGCAAAGGGAAGGGGTCAAGAAACTCATAGCAGAATGTGGAAAGTTCTTTGTCTGGTTATTTGAGTGGCCAGTCAAGTGGTCAGACCCACAGTGAGAGAGAGCAACAGTGACCGGAAGTGAGGTCATGAGAACTGAATACCGCTCGGTTGCTAGTGGACACCAACGATGAAGACAAGTGTCGGGTCATGCGAGAGTCAAGAGTAGGTGTTCCAGGGAGGACACTGAATGGCTGAGAAGTGACAGTGAGGAAGATTCTTAGCACATTTATTGGATAATTCTGCAGTGGAAGCAGGGTCCTTGGGGAAGAGGCTCTCCATCAGGAGGATAAAATTTTATAAGGGAAGGTAAAATTTGATAAAGACTGTACACAGGGTTCAGTGAAAACACCAGGGACATGAGCCACCATACCCAGAATTGTGTTGGTGCTGGTGGGCACAAGTCACCATGCCTGGCATTGTGGTATGTGGTTACCACGGACTGAACTTGGGACCTTGCGCTTGCCAGGCAGATGCTGAAACAACTGAGCTAAATTCCTGGTCCCTGGGGTGTATTTTCTTGGGACGGTTTAGTTCACCTAGACTGCATGTCATCAGGGAGCAAATGAAAGTTTTGTCTTCACAGACCTGACCGAGCCCCTCCCTGAAACGCACAGGCGATGCCCTCTGAGGGGGCCAGCGATGGCAGCCAGCAGTATAGGTTGAAGTCCTAGTCTGGAGTTCCTCTGAAATTTCATTCTGACTGTCTGTTGGGAGGTGTTAGGAAGATTCTTATTTTTTCACAGAAACATATTTTTTCTGATAACCTAAAACACTCTTTTATATGAAATAAAACTCAACTTCGAGCTCAAACAGTGTGAAACCAGGCAGATACCAGCAGATTATAGAGAAAAAAAAGGTGGCAACTAATAATTAGTTGTTTCGGTAGGCCAAGGATTTCACTCAGTAATTTTCTCATCTGAATTCATTAATTTATTTTGTTCATTCATTCATCTGGTTCATATTGTGGGATTCAACAACTATACCTTAGAGGATCTACTAGTTAAATGAGAAAAACAGCTAAGTGCCTACTAATTCATTAATGATTCTTGAATATTTACTATGTACTAGACATTATGTTAAGCCCTTTTGCATTAGCTCATTTAATCTTTTCAGTAATCTTTATGGATGTTGTATGAATCATCTCATGATAGTGCTGCAACAAGCCACTCCAAATTTCAGAGGCTCAAGACCATAAATATTTACTTTCTTGTGTATTTTATTTTCAGGCTGTTGGTCAGCTGGGCTTGGTTCCAGCCTTTTGATTGTGTTCAAATCCTCTCCACCAGTGTCCACATTTGCATTGTTGGGTGTAACAGCAAAGAGGTCATTAGCCTTGTCAATGGAGATGCGGAACAGGAGGCAGAGGTGGTAGATGAAAGGGCAAGTGGGAGGCAAGCAAGAAAGGCAGTTTCCAGAAGCTTGGCTGAGAGGGCTGGGGAGAATGCCAGTAGCATTGGAACAGAAGAGAGAATAACATTTTTTTTTCTTCAAAGACTGAGTGCTTAATGCTAATCTGAAAGTTAATAAAAATGTCTTGATGGATTTGGATTTGGCCCCTGGCATATGCTTCATATCCTGTCCCGTGGTACATGTTGGACTCCCCTAGGTAGGGGGGTGACTGGGATGGGTAGCCACATATGCCTCAAGTAGAGAGATAAAGTATGGTGTTATTGTCTGTGTACTGAGAGTATGTGGTATAGCTTAGTATCACTTTAACTGTTATAGGTATTTATCCTCAGCAATTTTGAAAAAGTTTACAGGATATTCATCAGTTTAAATGATTTCCTTCTTTCACAGTGTTTCATGCTAATGGTGGGTTAAACACTGGTGGCCGTCAGTTTAACATACAAATGAATGTACTGAAGTGTCCGTAGGGCCATTAGAATTGGTATGTTAGGACCTTATAACTGTCAGAGTAGCTGACACAATTTTTCATTGAAGGTTTTGAATATCTGAGTTCATATAAAATTTTATTTTTCATATTTTGTTTCCTACCCTTTATGAGACTCATGGGCTTCCTCCTGTGTTAAGGAGGAAGCTTGCTACCTTTGAAAATCATGTAGGCGATTATGATTACCACCCCAAAATGTCTGCTAACCTCTAAAGAAATAGTTTCAGTTGATTAGATTAGGGCCCCCTTCTAACATTTTAGATTTAATGAACACTTTTGGGATTTAGGGCTCAAATGAACAAAAGAATGTAAACCACTTGAAAGGTGTTGAAAAATTCACAGAGAAACTATCTCCCCTACTACCCCTGGGTATACGCTTCCGGGCTGGAGGTGAGTGGCTGGGAGAGAGGCTGAGCCTACAGATTGCTGACCAGTTTCAGTCTGCTAATATTCATAAACAACTACTCCAGAGTCCAGGACTATAAAGTACATGAACAGCTGGCTGTGACAGTGCTTCATAATCTGAGAGTGCTGAGGCTGAAACAGAAGGATTGCTTCAGATCAGCCTGGACTACACAGTCAGAACCTGTTTCAAAAACAAAAAACAGAAACAAACCCCAAATCAAAAACAATAAACCTCCAAATACCAAAACAAACAAACAAACAAAGAGACAAAATCATAACATACTGATCCTTGGGTCCCTAAGCTTGGTGGGGAGCAAGCAGGCTGAGAGAGCTACTCAGATTCCAGAGGAGGCCCTATAGATGTGGCCTGGGATAAGAAGGGGACAGGCAAGTCTGATTGGAGGACAGGGCTGAGAGCCACGGAGAACAAGGGATACGGGAGCTCCTTCCTGAGAGCAGGAGAGAGGACGACGAAAACAATATTTCCACAGTAGAGTCCCTCTTGTCGTCTGGACAGTGGGAGGATACCGGGATTTCTACGGTCACTGGGTTTTGTGTACCTCTTGTTCTTCTCCTTAGAACAAGCCCTGGTTATTGTGATTATCCTATCTCATCTCACTGTTGAAAGTGCGGGGGAGATGGCTTGCATGTTTAGATTATTTTGACTTCTTTGTCTCTGGTTAATAGGATCCATGTATGGATGAAGGAGAGAGGAGAGGGAGATAAACTGTAAACTGCAATATTCGGAGATCTGGACATGGCACTTGGTGCATGGCCAGGTTGCACTGGGTGGTCTGAGATCGTGAAGACTGTGTGAATGCACTTCATAAGGAGAGAGTGAGCTAAATATTTGGTGATGAGCAGGTGGGTGGCTATCGGTGCAGATCACCAAATATTTTTGGTTTTTCTTCTGAATTTATGTTAGATTGTGCCTCCCTGCCTATTTGCAGTTAAGTAGGATCATATCACTTGCTTTAGCCAATGGAATTGGGTGTGTACTAGCCCTGATTAGAAGTGTTCAGAGAGCCAGTGTAAGATTCATCATGCTCACGCTTTCCTCCCCTGCAGTGAGCAACAGTGTCCCAGGGATGGGCAGCTCCACTGGTCACTGGTTCCAGAGGGAGAAACGATCCAGAGAAAAGGCCGCGCGGTGACCCGTGTTGAACATGCAGCAAACACATCTTTGGATTTTATGTCATACTCTGGTACAAACCCTCAGTGTTGAATGCGATGATGATGTATATTCATAATGTAACCAATAACGATTTAAATTTAAAAAATAAAAAAATAAATTGCAAGTTAAATATTAAAAAAAACATAAAAAATTAGCTTAACCTAATCTGGCCTCTCCTGACTAAAACTATAGTGAGTAAGACAACTAAGAGGGTTCCATTCAGAAAGTGCAGCACGTACACGGAGGCCGGAAATGTCGCATCGTCCACATGGAGGAGCGCACAGCTCATTTGTGTAAGGGGAAGGAGAGATGTGGAGCGCTTTGTGCCATGCAGAGAAGTGCAGATTTTATTCTGCATATTGCAGGGAGAGGTGATAAAGTAGTAGAGAGGTTTGACCAGGAAATAGTGGAGGTTTTGGTCTGCAGGAAATACCTGTGAAGTGGCTGTTTTAAGTGTTCAAATAGACTCCAAGTGGGCAGCCTTTGTACAGGTAGAAAGAGCAGTGCATGAAGGGTAATGTAGAGGTCAACTTGATGTTGCTGGAGGATCCATTGAAGATAAGCAATGGGATCTGTGAGGATTCAAGATAAGACAGGTATTTTGGGGACGCTCAGGGACCTTAGCTCTCCTTTGGACTCTGCGTTTGCCTTCATAAGTGGCCTACTTAGAAGTCAAAGATGATTGTGTCATTTGGGGCTGGGACCAAAGAGGCGATTTACAAAGACAATTGTACCTTTCCCTTCTCATTGTCTCTCACAGGCAGAGGTGGGCATAGAACTGACCTAAATATATTTTTTAAAATTTTTCTTTAAACTATTATGAAAGCTGGTGCAGAACCAAAAACCAGTATTAAGACTGGGGCCCTTGAAGACCCCTTGTTGAAGACTTGGCTCCCAGCTGGTTGTGCTACAGGGAGGAGGTGAAAACTTTAAGTGGTAGGGCCTAGTGAGAGGCCCTGTAGATCACCAGGTTCACCCTCAAGCCCTTCCTCCTTATGATCTGTTTACGTCAGGTATTTGTCACAGTAAAGGAATGCTGACTAACACAATAGGGATCTCATCAGACAAGCAGAACTTGTTAGTGTTCAGTAGTCTCATACATTTTTGGATATAAAAGAGATAGAGAAGATAAGTGAGTCATTATATTAACGGAATTTTATAAATTTTTACAGAACACTTCAAAGTCCTTTACACCATTTAAACAGAGCGTAGAAGAAGCCCGCACTGGTTTAAAAATCTGTAAGTGGAATCAGGCTACAAACTACATAATTCCCCCCTGCAAAAGCTCTCAGTTTATTTCTGAGGGGGCTGGGAGCTTCTTCAAATGGTTTAAGCACTCCTAAAATACATTAAGTATCCAATTTACAAATGAATTCTGTTCCAGGAGAATGTTCCTAAGTTGGATTCTCAGGCAATTTGACAAGTGAGTCTTACACCTGTGAATCTTGTACACTACCCCTGTGGATCTTGTACCATACCCCTGTGAAAATTCCCAGTTCGAATGACTGTACATCTGGACTTATTGTACTGAACTGTGGGAGAGATGCCAAACGATTGTTTCTCTGACTTTACCTGTTTCGCGTTGCCACTCTGGCCCCAATATATATTGTTCTTCCCTTATTCATTATCGTGCAGGTAGAGCTGTTCATCTTTCTTTTTCTTAAGTTTCTTTGTGTCCTACTCCCTGCTTCTTTTTTTTTTTTTCTTTTTCTTTTTGCTCTCTTGGCTACCCTCACTCCCTATATACATAAACTTTTCTTCCATTTTTAAATTTTAAACATGTAGTTTTTTATTTCCCCTCTTTACTTCTCTCTACTTCCTTTGAACATTTTCTTCCTTTTTTGCAATACCTACATACATTCTGGGTCTTATTTACACCTCTAGTTTCTCATACTAGAGGAATGATAGGGTATTTACACATCTGTGTCCTATTTGTTTCACTTCTGAGTATGTTCTCAAAGTATGTCCATTTAAGTATAAATGTCTCTAATTTATCATTTCTTATGGCTGAGTAATGCTTCATTTTATTCAAAATACCCCACATCTTTTTTTAAAAAAAATTTTTAAAAGGTTTTTTGAGACAGGGTCTTGCTTTGTGGTTCAGGCTGGCCCTGAGCTCAGCCTCAAACTCACATCACAGTAATCCTCCTGCCTCTGCCTCCCGGGTGCTGGGATTACAGGTGTGAGCCACCACGCCCGGCATTGTGGTATGTGGTACTGGTTGCTGCTGGGGTGAGTCTCCACACCCAGTATAGGTATGTGGTTACCAGGGATCGAACCTGGGTCCTTGCACTTGCAAGACAGGCGCCGGAACCACTGAGCTATATCCCCGGTGCCCCCCCCCATCTTATTTATCCAGGCTCTGATCAATGGGCATTTGGGCTGTTTCCAAGATTTAGCTATCACAAACTGAGCTATAAACATGGGTACACCTATGTCACTATGGTAAGATGCTTTCAGTTCTTTTGTGTATAGACCTAGCAGGGAAATCAATCTAACAAGGGAGGTGAAACACTTCATCTTTGAAAACTACTGAACTCTGACAAAGGAGATAGAAGATGACATCAGTAAATGGAGAGACATCCCTTGTTCCTGGGTAGGAAGAACCAGTATTGTCAAAATGACCACACTACCACAACTACTATGTATATTTGATGCAATCCCAGTTGAAATCCCAGCAGCATATCTCACAGAGCTAGAGAAAATAATCCAAAATTTCATCTGGAACCAGAAGAGACCTAGAATACTGAAAGCAATTCCAGGCAGCAAAGATGTGGCAGGGGTATCACAATCCCAATTTGAAACTATACTACAAAGCCACTGTGGTAAAAATAGTGTAGTACTAGCAAAGAAACAGACCCAGGGATCAATGGAACAGATTAGCAGATGCAGAAACTACTCCAGATACACTAACCTACTCATTTTTGATCAAGGAGCCAAGTACCCTCAATGGTGGGAAGATAGCCTCTTTAACAAATGGTGCTGGAAAAACTAGGTTTCAATCTGTCAAAGATCAAAGCGAGATCTATGTCTTTCATCAGCTTCTTAAGTATAATTAAATGAGTTTCTTTTTAATGCCCTATCTCCCTTGGAACCTCCCCTGACTAAAAGAGGTACCTGCAGGGTGGCGGCCACACACCTGGATCAGATTCCTTGGTTATGGGAGGGACTCTCAAGTGAGGGCTACAGACAAGGACTATGAGCATCACCTGGGGAATGTGTTAGACATGCACATTTTCAAATTTTGACCCAGAACTCAGGAACCAGAAAGTCTGGAAGGTTTAGCAATCTGTTTCAGTAAGTCCTTCTGATAACTTTGAAGCATGCTAAAATTTCAGGATCTTTGGTCTAGGATAGCTTCATGACATTATCTTTTTTTTTTTTTTTTTGAGACAGGGTCTCACTTTGTGGTTCAGGCTGGCCCTGAGCTCAGCCTCAAACTTACATCACAGCAATCCTCCTGCCTTTGCCTCCTGAGTGCTGGGATTACAGGCATGAGCCACCACGCCCGGCATTGTGGTATGTGGTACTGGTTGCTGCTGGGCGTGAGTCTCCACGCCCAGTATTGTATGTGGTTACCAGGGATCGAACCCAGGCCCTTGCGCTTGCAAGACAGGCACCAGAACCACTGAGCTAACTCCCTGGCCTCTCATGACATAATCTATCCTCACCACAGAGGTGAGATTTGAAGATCATCTGATACTCAAATGATGCAAAGATAGAAATTGTGAGAAGTAGGTATTTTAGTGTGGAACAATTCATTCACAACATTGTCCAGACTGGTTGGAACTCAGGGTGATCCTCCTGCCTCAGCCTGCCAAGGGCTGGGATTATAGGTGTGTGGCATTATGTCTAGTCACTTTTATTTTTAAAATTATTATTATTACTATTGTTATTATTTTTACCTTTAAGATGAGGTAATTGGACTGATCAAGAATCCCAGTTTAGGAACTCACACAGTAATGAGTTGTTTGTCAACTATTTTTAATATTTTAAAAAGCTTCATAGAAATTGTTTTCTCTTAGTTTGCTCTGTAGACTGGCCAATATATCTTCTTTTGTTTTGGTGGTGGTGGGGAGAAACAAGCTACTAGATTGTAAACTTATGATAATTTGTGTTTATATTCCCAAAATGTTTCACAGGGTCTGGCCCAGGGAAAATAATTTAAAATGTGTTTTCAAAACTAAGGTACATAAAATCATTGTGGAAAATACAGCTTATTTCATGCTGAGAAGAAGAGGTGATACTTGAGGATGTGTATCATTGGGTGCAGTGTCAGTTTCCCACAAACATTATCAGATATTCAATACAGGGACCAGGCAGCCTCAACCCATACTTGGCTTGTTGGAATGTACATGGGAGATATTCCAATGTACTTATTCATAAGTCTGCATGGTTTCAATGACTTATGATTTTCTGCTAAATTGGATGCTGTTCATTTGGCCTTGTCAGATCCATCTGGGTCACCGGTGGACCCTGCTGTGGCCATGTGTGCAGTATGTTTACTGGCAATACAAACTGTGGCAGGTTGGCACAGAAATCACATCTCAACAGACGGCTTGGGCTGGGGGAGGTGTCCTGAGAGAAGTTGAGAGGGTGCCAGGGACCTTCCAGAGCCTTCACAGGGGCCTCCTCAGCATCGTGTCCCTCCCTCCCGTGTGCTGTTAAGGAGGCAGGCTGAAGGTCCCCTGCACTGTGTTGGCCTGTCCATGGGAGGGAGGCAGAGGAGCCACCTGCTGCTCCCGGAGGGAGTTAGTCAGCAGGACACTGGCTTCCTCCAAACTCAATCTTTTCTCTTTGCTGCTGAGACCGTCCAGTCGACAGCCACCCCTTTAAAATCTGGACACCAGGATCAGAACGCAAAGGGGCAAGAGAACAGACCGAACCTTTATTAGTTCACAGAACTCCAATTCTTTATTAATCACAGCTTGCTCACAATGACATACAGGAAAATAGCACTAATGAAGAGTAAATATGCAGGCAGCAACCTTCAGGAGTTGGGAGTTGGGAGTTGGGGGAGAAACGACTTCAAAACTGCGATAGGTACTTATGGTGGGTATCTGGTGATTCTCTTAGTTGGCACAAATGCCCTGCTTAGCGCCCCCCTAACTGCGTCAGCTTCACAGATGGAGTGATTTTTTTTTTTTTTCTTAACAGGCAGGATTGCCTCACACTGGGAAGAAAGACCAGCTTGAGTGAAAGTCCGCAGTGTTTTTGCTTTTTGTTTGTGTTTGTATTTTAATGCAACAACCAGCTCACAGTTTCCAAGTGGAAAAATATTCAGTAGCATCATGTACTTGTACTATAGGTAAAAGCTTAAAAGGAACATCATCAATCATGGCATCCACAAATAAGCCACCTGACACATTAATTAATTCATTCCATCAAAAGAACTTAAACTAGAGAAGTAAGACCACTGTATGAAGAGTGGTGTCATGGCTGCTTGAACCACTGGGAGATGGATCTGTGTTCAGCACTTTCAAAGGTTCAGCTTTTTGCTTCTACCCAGACTGATCTCAGATCTGTCTTCTAATCCATCCCTTTCTAAAGCCCAAGCACATTTGTAGCACATAATCCAGTCAAAGCAGAAGCCATCGCTGTCTGTGGTTGTTTATCTTAGACTGGCTTTGTGTTTTCTAGGCAGTAAGTAGATTATGAGCAAACAAATGTGGAGGTTTACGTGGAGTCATAATACCTGTGATGTAGGTATGGTCTTAGTCAAGCTCGGAGTTTACAGGTCACCTAGGTCATTAGGCAATGGTGGGTTTCTAGCACCATAAACTGTCTACTGACCTCATTTTCTGCTGGAATGAGAAGGTTAGGGAATGGAGTTAGACACGGGGAGCGTCCAAAAGAACAGACCTAGCAAATTCGATTGAGTGGAAAGACACAACATCAAAAGCCTGTTACAGGACATGTAAGATTATGAAATAACTTGCATAATGCAATACTTGTATTTTTTAACAAAAATGTAAGTATTTACAAAATAAGATCCAAGGTATTTTTTAAACATCAAGCAAAACATTCTGCAAAGAGACCGCATTGATTTTTTTTAAATTTTTGATTCTGTTTTTTTGTTTTTTATAATGAGTTCTTTTTAAACCATGTCATACATTTCCCATACTGATATCGCATGATCCATTATAATATAGGCAGGGGGATTTACTATCGGTGGGGCGTGCCATACCCTCCATCTCTTCAGCCGGACAGTTCAACCTGGAGCTCCTTGTTCCTGCGTACCTCTGCAGCATGCCTCTCCTGCAAGACACCAGGGAAGAAACGTGATAGGGCCTTAGCATGTGGGCTGTGGCATCCAGCATGGCTGATGCCATTTTCTGTATACAGTGTGTCCTCTAGGAGTAACCCAGGTTGTCATCTGCCTTTTCACAAAAAAAGGTAAATATACCCTTGAAGAATTATCCACTGTAGAAGATTTTACAGGACTTATAGTCAACCAAAGACTTTCTCAGTCTTCTCTGCCCCTCTCCTCACACAGTTGATGTTTCTGTCTGTGGGATTTGCAAGAATCAGATTTCTACTCTTTCGGGGCTGCTAGACAGGATCATAATCTTACTCTGTAAGCCTTATGACAATCAGCCCTTTTTTGGGAAGATTTTCATGAGCCCACAAACTCATCACATTTTGCATTTGAACATCGGCATAATACATCTTTCCTTTTATGTGGCAGTCATTTTATTCCAACTGATGAGCTTTCTCATTTTTATTTCATCTGCTGTGCTTGATTGATTAGAAGTCCCCCGAGAGCCCCAATAGTGTTTTTCATTTATGTTCCACTTGCAGGCCTCATGGAACAGTACAGACAGCGTAGCAGAACATTGCCAATGTTTATGTGAGGAATTGAGGGGCTAGTCTTGGGTTGAGGTCTAAATTTCTGAGGAGGCAACTGATGAACAAAGATGGATCCTGTAGTTTTAGTGCACAGCTCTACACTGGATGACTATGACCATGTCATTCTGCATGCAATAAGCGACAAGGAGGTGCTACACTGAATTTTTATACTACTAATTATTATTGATACTATTTATGTCTCTGACTAGAATGTCATTAATATTGCCCCCCTCCATGAAATTTCTTGAGGCTTACAGTTCCCTTCAGTTCAGGGGCAAAAACATGACAAGCTATACACTAAACCTTTAGCATTAAACTTTATTAACTTCAAGAAGTGTATGTGTATAGCATTCTTTATATTATAATACTGAGTATTTATTAGGCACTTAATATGTACCTGTGTTAATATAGGTTTATTTTAATTTTCCTAATCTTCACAACAACTCTGTTATCACTTTCACTTTACAGAGTAAGAAACAGAGGCATACAAGGTCAAGTAACTTGCTGAAGTTCACTGAATTAAGATGGGTAGGTTGAGATTCAAATCCAGAAAGCCTGGCTCCATGTTCGCTCTGTTACCAATGCCGTGTAATCTCAGTGTTAGTGTAAGGAGATAGTTGTACAGTTGTGTGGAGAATGTATCTTTTTGAGGGTAGGTTCTGGGTGTACAGTAGCTCATACTTTCTTCAAATATACAGAACTGAGAAAGCAGGAAGTTGACTCTAGAGACTTTCAAAGAGATTTTGCTTAATTGGTTTAACTTAGCTATATATATATATATATATATATATATATATATATGTTCAAGATCATAAAGAGAGAAAAAAAGACATGCATAGAGAAATCGAGTCCTGTTTGAAAATGTCCCGGGGGATGGGCAGTGGTATAGATGCAGCTGATTCTTCCATTTGTTCTGCTCTTCTGAGGGAAAAGATGTGCAAAATCTGTTTCTCATGAACAAAGAAACTAATTAGCAAGAACTGAGCTCTTACAAAAACTGAAGAAAAGCTCCGACTAACACCATGCTAGAGAAAGCCTCAAGTATAAAGAATCATATAAATTCAACATTACAACAGGAGATATAACTAATATTATTAGTCTACTTAGGAGTATACTTCTTTCTTTTCTTTTTTTTTTTTTGTGACAAGGTCTTGCTATGTAGCTTAGACTGGCCTTAAATTCACTATGTAGCCCAAGCTGACCTCAAACTCGTGGTGATCTTCCTGCCTCTGCCTCCTGAGTGATGGGGTTACAGGTGTGGACCACCATGCCCAACTGGAGTATACTTCTTACACACAAAATTAGTTATAAAAATGAATTGTGCCATAGGAAAGAACAAATATAGTCTGTGAGCTTGAGATAATATGAAAGATGGAAGTTTAAAGAAATTCTCAGGTTTTTTTTGAGGCAGGGTCTCACTTTGTAGTTCAGGCTGGCCCTGAGCTCAGCCTTGAACTCATAGCAATCCTTTGAGTACTACGGTTACAAGTATGAGCCACTATGTCCTGCACTGTGGTATGTGGTACTGACTGCTGGTGGGTGTGAGTCTTCATGTCCGGCATTGTTGTATGTGGTTACTGGGGATCAAACCCAGGCCCTTGCACTTGCGAGACAGGGGCCGGAACCACTGAGCTAAATCCCTGGCCCCAGAAATTCTCAGTTTTTAAAAAAATATCATTTTCAGGCATTTTAGTTATGTCATTATTTGAAAAATTTAGGTCCAAATTGTCAAATCCGTACTCATGAAATGTTAATTTGACTTTATATCAAAATTTGAGTCAACCAAAAGCAGATGTGCAAGAAGTATGATTATCCACACAGTGAGCAGATGGCTTGCACTTCTTCAGTTGGGAGCACCTGTGAGCCTTGTCAAGCAGCTGTGAGACTCTGAGAGGCTCACCGAGGACACTATTTACTTCCATGTATTTTCCAGGCACTGTCAGCAGCCCTGGTCCAGATAGACACGAGTGTATCTGAATGTGCGCTGCGGCTCACGCCTCTCTACCCCTCAATAGCAGGGAAGCATCATCAAGTGCATTTCTGAATTATATGAACCTGTTTCTTGGATATTAAAAAAAAAGTATTACAAGTGGTTTTAGGAAAAAGTTTGGTTTCTAAAAATGGTATTTAGTAGAACAATTTCTCTAGTGGAAGGCAGCAAGTATAAAGTCTTGATTTTCTTTGTCTTTTAATGTCCCTTTAACTTTACTAGGTATCATATATAAACAAAGAGTTTGTACTAGATGATACAGAGCATCGTTATCTGAGTCTATTTAAATTCAAGGGGAAGGCACCCCATCAGGAATCTTTGTCCTCATGAGTATGCACTTGTTCTAGGAGACAAGGGCCAGCAGAGTGGAGGCATTGGGAAGTCTCATGTTCGTGATGCTTACAGGGTCGAGTAGCCATGGAGCACAACTCTGGCGGTCTTGCCACTGGTTTTGGTGCAGGGTTAATGACAAACAGCAGCTTTGGCCTAGTACAAATGTGTAGGGTCAGGGGCCGCGGATTTAGCGCAATGGTTCCGGCACCTGTCATGCAAGCGCAAGGACCGGGGTTCGATCCCCGGTCACCACATACCTATACTGGGTGTGGAGACTCACGCCCAGCAGCAACCAGTACCACAGACCACAGTGCCGGGCGTGGTGGCTCACGCCTGTAATCCCAGCACTCGGGAGGCAGAGGCAGGAGGATTGCTGATGTGACTTAAATCTGAGCTCAGGGCCAGCCTGAACCACAAAGTGAGACCCTGTCTCAAAAAACCTTAAAAAAAATAAAAAATGTGTAGGGTCAGAAATATTGCATTCAGATCAAGATTCTGCAACTTGCTTAGCTTTGTGATTCTAAGTGAATGGCTTAATCTCTTTAAGGATGTAAAAAAGGGTATTGAGAGTATTTCCACTTAGCAGTGCTATTTGGGTTGAATGTGATAGTACTTGCGAACATGCCCAGCCAAGAGTGAGCAATGCATAAAGACCAGTTTTGATCTTTCCCCTTTCATTATTAATTCAACAGACATAATGTTTATACAAACAGAGCTTGTGAATCAAAATGACAAGAAAATACAAAACAGGTGAGAATACTATAAGGTTACCCTAAAAGTGGACAGTGGTTAAAATCTATACTTGAAAAGTTCTAGCACTTCATAGGAAAAGAGTCATACAGTCTTAACTCTCAAGAAGAGATAAGCTGATGGGCCGGGGAGTTAGCTCAGTGGTTCCGGCGCCTGTCTTGCAAGCGCAAGGACCCGGGTTCAATCCCCGGTAACCATATACCATACTGGGTGTGGAGACTCACGCCCAGCAGCAATCAGCACCACATACCACAGTGCCGGGCGTGGTGGCTCATGCCTGTAATCCCAGCACTTGGGAGGCAGAGGCAGGAGGATTGCTGTGATGTGAGTTCGAGGCGGAGCTCGGGGCCAGCCTGAACCACAAAGCGAGACCCTGTCTCAAATAAACTAAAAAAAAAAAAAAAAAAAAAAAAAAAAAAAGAAGAGATAAGCTGAGCATGGTGGTGGACACCTATATTCTCAGCACTCCAGAGGCTGAGGCACAGGAGGACTGTCATGAGTTCAAGGCCAACCTGGATGACACAGTGAGTTTAAGGCTGGCTTGAACTATACAGAGACCCTGTCTCAGCAAACCAAAGCAAACAAACACAACCCAAAGTACACAAAAGAATAAGCATTTTTATCATTTTAAGTCATATCACACGTGAGGCTCTTCTACTAAAATAATGACTAATACTTCTGCTTGACATTTGTTAGATTATTAGGAGGGAAATTACTAATTATACTGAAAGCGTGTGCTTTATTTTCTAAAGACTGTACTTTGTCGCTAGCTAGGGAAACTACTGTCAAGTTTTTCTGAGTTATTTACTTTTCTTACTCTGCATGCCACTGGAAGCTCCTTTGGGGTTTGCTGTACTCTGAGCCGGGCTGCCAGGTGGGACAGGCAGTAGGTCTTCTGAAGGGTGCTGTGCATGCATGAGGGGGAGAAGGGGTCTTCAGGGAGGACAGCAAGAGCCTCTTAGTTCCTGCCTGGCAAGAATAGGCATTTTGTACAGTGTGATAACCTTGCTATTCTTCAATGCCTTGGTATTCATTTTTTAACAAACGATACTACTTATCATATTGTTGGTATAGTATTACTTATTGCTGGAACTTATCTTGTCTGCGTTGACAGGGAGATGTTTGCTAAATACCTTTGGGATTCATGTTTCATTTGAGGCTCCTAATCGTAAAGTAGGGACTCAGTAAATGCTCACTGGACGATGAACTCACTGATAGTTGTCATTTCAGAAGTGATCATCTTTTGATGGGGCAGGTTTTAGAAGCACTTAAGTCAGTTTGGCAGCTTTAGCTATTTTCAGTGTCATTAGCCTTACAGATCCTCTTTTTGGTCCCTAATCTTATAGGAGTGATTTCATTTGAATGAAAGACTAGATGTTGATCCTAACAAAAAGCTTACTTTATCCTATTTCAGGAAAGAAGTCATTTTCATTTACATATAGATTCAATACATAACAACAATTTTGTAACAAATCTACGATCTATCTAAAATATCTCAAATGGAAGCAAATTTGGTGTTCTCTAAGGAGTATGTCCACTTCCCCGAGAAAATAAACAATTGTGTATGACAATCACCAAAGCCATTCTTCCACCATGGAGAAAGGAAAAATGTGCTCCTAGAAATGGTCTGGTTGTATTATTTGACAGGGACAAATCTGACAGGGACAAATTGTCAGCTGAGATTGAAATCAGAACAGGTTATGATCCACTGGTTTTCAAACCTGGATGTATATTGGAATGACACAGAGAATTTAAAAAAATATATAGATGCTGTACCTCCCATAAAGACTTTATAGTCTGATGCGAGGAAATAAAAATCCTTCACAGGATGGTTATTTTCAGGAAAAGTTGCATGTAGATATGCATATATTATGAGTTGCAATCAAAGATATGATGGGTATTTAAAGTTAAAAAATTATTATGATAAAAGATAGGTTGCCATTCATTGCCTTCATCATAATTTGCCCACACTTCACCCATCTTCCTTGTCCCTTCCTGAAGTCACTCTGAAAGTCATCTTTTTGAGTGCCATTTTGTGAGTGTCATGAATTGATTCCAAATGTTTAGCTTTTCTGGTCATTTTGACCGTGAGGCAGAGTCAGAAGCCACACAGCACAGTTCTGGTGAATGTGCTGGATGAAGAGGCACCGCAGTATTTTCATAAGCCCACCTTGCTGGTGAATGTACAGCACTCACTGTATTTTTTATCACACCTCATAAAGACACTTACAAAAGAAGTCTTCTCGAACTGCTGCAGAAAAAGCCAAGGATGGTAGAACAAACATGTTTGAAGTGAAGGGGAGTATTTTGTGAAGGATTAATGGAAATATGTCTTTTTAGTATGTCGTCTACTGAAAGGTCTCTTTTAAATTAAATTAAATTTTACTAGCTCATATTTACACTACATAATGATTACCTTCATTATGGGGTGTTGGTACATATACATAATACATATTATTTCTTTTTCAAATTCTCTTTCTTCTTCCACATCTTGGTCCCTTTTGTAAAAGATCTGTCTCCCTGCTTCCTATTATCTTTTATTGTGCTGTGTTTATATTTCAGGTTTATCATATAAAAGAAATCATGCAATATTTAAGCTCATGTGTCTGATTTACTTCACTTAACATTATAATATCAATGTGCATCCGTTTTCCTACAAATGACTCATGTTTATCCTTATTTAGGGGGATATATATAATAAATGCATTAAAAAATTTTTAATGTTCACCATATATTTCAACCACCTTAGGTATATAATTAGGAAAGGGACTAAATTTGGTGGAAGAGGGAGACAGTGGAGAAAGAACCTAGGTAAAAAAAAAATACAGAGAAAGATCAACTGCAAACCTAAAACCTAGCATTTTTTTTTTTTTTTTTTTTGAGACAGGGTCTCGCTTTGTGGTTCAGGCTGGCCCTGAGCTCAGCCTCAAACTCACATCACAATCCTCCTGCCTCTGCCTCCCGAGTGCTGGGATGACAGGCGTGAGCCACCACGCCCGGCACTGTGGTATGTGGTACTGGTTGCTGCTGGGTGTGGGTCTCCACACCCAGTATTGTTA
>PVIR01024882.1:11547-25550 GCA_004026965.1 Petromus typicus | reverse complement strand
TATGGGATAACTTTACATTTTATATATGATGCCCTCTCTAATCTCCTTCAGAATACTATATATATATGTGTGTGTGTGTGTGTGTGTGTGTGTGTGTGTGTGTGTGTGTGGTGGTTTCTTTCACTCTCTTTATTAGGTCAATCCCTAAGTATTTTATTTTTCCCAATGTTACTCTTAATGATGTTATTGCTTTCCTAATTTCCTTCTCAGTAAACTTACTGTCAGCATACAAATGTTAGATCTGTTTTTGTGTGTTGATTTTGTATTCTGTTATATTCTTGAATTTAGTTATTAATTCTAAGAGTCTTTTGGGGGATTTTGTTTTTGCATTATTTTAGAATCATGATAACTTGACTTCTTCCTTTTCTAAATATGTTTCTTTTTTTTTCCCATCTCCTGACTGATTACTATGACTAATGTTTTGAGTACTATTATTTTTTTCTCAACTGATAGTGGAAGTTTTGTCTTGTTCTTGATTTTAGAAAGCATTCAGCTTTTCCCTATATCATATGATGTTAGCCATTGCTTTTTCATAAATGTCTCTTATCAGTTTGAGCTAAGATTCTGTTTATGTGGTGTATAAATGTATTAACCTACATTTATTGCACCACCTTTGCATCTCTAGGATCAAATCTACTTGTTCATGATGCATAATACTTCTAATGATATATTATATACTACTTGTCAATATCCACTGAGGATTTCTATATTTATGTTCATCTGTGGAGATTCCCCTGTAGTTTTCTTTTTTATTTGTTTCTTTGGTTCGGCTTCCACAGTTGAATTTGGAAGCTATATTTCCTTAAAGATTTTCAGATGTATTGATGATATAACATTCTTAAAAGTTTTGTAGAATTTATGTGTGAATCTATAATATCCTGTGCATTTTCAGTTTGTAGAGTTTTTTTTGTTTTGTTTTGTTTTTGTTTTTGTTTTATCACTGCCTCGATTTCATAGCTTGCTTTGCATTTTCAAAAATATTTATATCGGGGCCGAGGATTTAGCTCAGTGGTTCTGGCGCCTGTCTTGCAAGTGCAAGGGCCCGGGTTCGATTCCCCGGTTAATCACATAACAATACTGGGCATGGAGACTCATACTCAGCAGCAATCAGTACTACATACCACAGTGCCAGGCACTCGGGAGGCAGAGGCAGGAGGATTGCTGTGATGTGAGTTGGAGGCTGAGCCCAGGGCGAGCCTGAATTACAAAAAGCGAGACCCTGTCTTAAAAAAAAAAAAAAAAAAAAATTGTATCATCTTGGTTGAGTGATAGTAATTTGTATGTGACTAACAATCTTTCTGTTTCTTATAAGAATTCCAATTTATTTGTCTACAGTTGTCCATAGTAGGTGCTATTTTTTGGATATCAGTTGTTTCCCTTCTGATTTCACTTTGTTCATTTCTTTTTCAATAAAACGACTTTATTAAACTAAGCATTTTCATACCACAATTAAAAATATTTAAAATGCAACATTCAATCGATTTTTAGCACATTGACAAAGTTGTATTCCAACTATAGCAACTACGACTACAGTCGAATTTAGGTCATTTTTGTTATCCCAGATCAAACCACTATATACTAGCTACCACCTCCCACATCCTTCCTCCAAAACCTAGGTGTGCTTGAGCTATTTTCTATCTTTATAGATTTTCCTATAGTTGAAATTTATTTCTTTTTTTCAAAATAGACCATGCTCTTAACAGCAATAAATATCATAACATGTCCAAGGAAATGTAAATCTTACAGAGTACACTCTCCTACCCTATTTGAGTGAAGCCAGAACCAACAACAGGAGATACTTAGAATTTAATTACTTGGTTTTAAATTTTTTTTCTGTCTCTTCTTTCCTATTAAATTTTTATTATAGTGGAAACTCTGCTACCTTGTTCATTTATAAAATATCTATCTGATGATGTCTAATAAATATTGGAAAATTTCAGCTTGAGAGACCTTGAAATTAATATTTTTACATTAATTTTCTAATTTATTGGTAAAAGTATTTTTAATAAGTTGAGCTTATTGGTACATTTTAGGAATACATTATGACCACATTCCTCATTGGCAATTTGATCTGTACATTATATATCATTTTAAAAATGAATTTACATTATTTTATTGGCACATTTTATATACACATCATGATCATACTCGACATTGAGAATTTATACCACTATATGACATCACTTAATCTTCATTTTTTCCATTTCCCTGCTCATCCTAAAGCCCCCTGTCCCCTATATACATAAGCTCTGCTTCCTCTATTTATCAAATTTTTTTCTTTCTCTTCTTTATTTACCCCAACCCACTTTCCTTTTGAATATTTTCTATTTCACAATATCTGTCATACATTTTAGAACTCATTTACATCTTCAGTTTATCATGCCAGGGAAAAGATATGGTATTTGCACATCTGTGACCTATTTATTTCGCTATGAGCATATCTTCAAAACAAGTCTATTTAAGTAAAAATGACTCAAATTTATCATTCTTTATGGCAGAGTAATACTCCATGTTACATTAAAAAAATGCACATCGTTATCCAGTCTCCAGTTGATGGAAATTCGAGTTATTTCCAAGATTTAGCTACTGAGCCACTACAAACTGAGCTACTACAAATTGAGCCACTACTAACATGGGTGCACATATATTGCTGTGATATGAGTCTTTTAATTCTTTTGTGTGTATACTGAGCAGGGGAATAGCAGGGTCAAATGGGACCTCTAATCCTAATTTTTTGAGAAATCTCCACGTTGATCTCCATAGTGGTTGCACCAGTTTACATTCTCACCAGTAGTGGAGAAGGATTCCTTTCTCCCCACAGTCTGGCCAGCACTTGTTTTTCATTAATTGCATGATAGCAGCCATTCTTTAATTCTTTTTCACATCCCTTTACTCCCCTACACTCCCTAGACCTCTTATATACATAAGTTTTGTTTCTTCTTTCTCATTTTTACCACCAAATTTTTTCTTTCCCTTCTTGGCTTTCTCCTGCTCCCACCCAGTTTTTCTTTCCCTTTGAGCACTTTCTTCCTATTTCACAATACTTATCATGCATTCTGGACCTCATCTACACCTTCAATTTCTCACTCTAGAAAATGATAAGCTATTGAGGCCATACTCATAAGTATAGTAAGTAGGACACAGATATGTAATAGTATTACATTACATAATATTTATACATATTTTCTTCCGTTTTATCAAAGTATAATGAAACATTGCATATATTCAAAGTATAGAAAAGACATTGAAATGTATGTATATATAGTGAAATTATCAAGCTAGTTAATTTACCAACCAGTTAATTTTTCTTTGGTGTAATTACTTAAGGAGTGGTCTCTTAATAAATTTTAAATGTGGAATGTAGTATTACTACCAATATTCATCATGTTGTATATCAGGTCTCAAAATTTTAGATCACCAGCTTTACAATGCTTGATAGGCTCAATTCATTAAGATATGAACCTTAGAATGTACAGTCTTCTAACACAATTCAGTGAAACAAAATGTTTCAACTAATCTGACAGGAATGCTTGTGACAATCTTGTCTTTTCTGTTTTCCACATAGGTATCACCATCACTACATGAGATGTAGCAACAAATAATAATATACAATTCTTTTTTGAATATTTTACTTCCTATGAAAGGCTACTAAGTGTGGGGAGTGCAGAAATTGGAAGTTCATGTGCTTTATAAAATTATTGGATTATGTCTGAGGAACAGTTTGGAATTTTTTTCCCCACATTGTAGATTGTCTTTTCACTCTTTTGGTTTCTCTTGCTGTGTGGAAGCTTTTTAATAAGATGAGATCCCAGTTGTTGATTCCTTCTGCTAGTTCCCATGCTGAAGAGGTCAGTTAAATATTAGTATAAGAAAGCTCCAATTCTAATAAGCCAATATACCTATTTATATATTTAAGCAAATTTATAATTCTTATTCACTAAAACATACAAGTATTTTTCCAGGTTTAATTATGCAAGGGGAAATTTAAAAATATATAGTGTATGTAAATAAAAATTATTATTACAGTGAGGGAACCATTACCACAAATCCTCCTTAAAACATACCTTTCGTTTTGAGCATATTTACTTCTTGTTCTTATCGCATTCTGAAGTAGTTGTAGAAGTTCCATTAGTGTCTCCATGAGGAGTGATTAAAAACTGGGTGAGCACTGCTGCTGCGTTGCATCCAAGAAGAGGCAGTTTCAGAAATTATTATACAGTGTCCACATTGATCTGGATTACAAAATGCAGAACTGTGTCATTGTGGACTTGTCCCAAACGTCAGAGTGATCATGAAAAGCAAGATGTGTGAATTTATTCAGGGCAATGAGCCACACACAGCAGTGCAAATAAGGACATTCATGGGAAAGCATTTCCAGGACCGGTCAGAAAGAATGGGTAAAACAGGAGGAATATTGTGAGGTAGATTAATGGGATGTATCATTCAGTGTGATATACTTTAAGATTTAGGTATTCCCTCTAATTTTTTTTTAATTATCTTTATTGGTACATTAAATATACACATCATGATTGCACTCCATAATGGGGATTTGTACCAGTATAAGACACAACTTAATTCTCATTTTTTCCCATAGCCCCACCCACCCTACCACCCCCCCATATATATAAAATTTGTTTCTTTACTTTTTTGTTACAATCATAAGGTGAAAGGGGACAATGTTGAGATCCCTCTAATTTTAAATTACTCCTCTTGTCTAACTTGCTAACTTTACGATGAAATGTTGCATCCTAATATTGAAATTTGTGATGTGCACTGAGCACAATATATGACAGTCTCAAAATAGGCAGAAATACTAAAAAAAAACAAAAAAAAAGCTTTAAAAGATTTTTATGTGAGTTCACATTTATTGGAATCTGTCTGATTGTTTAACCAAAAATAATTAAGGCTTAATATCCTCCCTCCAGAAGATTTCAGAAAGACTGTGAATTTTGTCAGAGTTGGAAATATTTATAAATATATACTGAGATATATTGGGAATGAGAGTTTTATTTATCATGTTTCATGTATACTTCATGCACTTAGTCTGAAGTTGCTACTATTTAACATATTTAGTGCATCTATATTTTGATTGCAACTCATCGCATAAAGACGTGCGTGAAATTTTTTGATTGCAGTGTCACATTGGCGCTTGAAAAGTTTCAGATTTCAGAACAGTTCGGATTTCACTGTTTGGGTCAAGAATGCTTGACCTCCACTGAAATTTCTAAGGCACTGTAGCTCCAATCAGGAAGGAGTTAAGAGCTGCAAGACTGGATGAAATTCTACTACTTCTAGAAGTTTGTCCTTATATTTCTGAATCAACACTCTTGCCATGATTTTTTTCTGGGCCTGTGTCAAAGTGCATGGTGATCATATTTAGCAGAACCTTCAATGATCACAGCTTACTTCTTTGCCTAAATATTGAAAATGCAAACGTTCCCATTTTACACATTTTCAGTTGTTAAGCATATTATCTAAACATAAAAAATGGTAAAAAATTAAATACAAAAATCAATGTACCTCACACATCCCAGTACAGACCCTGGGGACCAGTCACCAGAGCTCACCAAAGAGAGCTTATTTTCATTGTTTTGCAAGTAATATGGTTAAGAAGAAGAAGATTCCTGTTGAACTCAGAGCAGATGATCTTGATACACTGAATCAGAAAAGTAGAGAAGAAAAGTAAATGTTTTTATTTCTCCACTTAAAATATCTTTAGAATAACTTTGGGTGTTTACTATAAGTGTTACTATAATATTGTCAAAAATGACTTAAATATTTAA
Organism: Petromus typicus; assembly: GCA_004026965.1. NCBI lineage: Eukaryota > Metazoa > Chordata > Mammalia > Rodentia > Petromuridae > Petromus > Petromus typicus. The sequence goes on along the minus strand of PVIR01024882.1, from coordinate 19,767 downwards.
ATTCTTTGTAATACTAGTTTTTGTTATATCAGCACATGTTAGTAGTATATGAAGTTGACATTTAGCTTGAGGAATCATTACACGTACATAGCACAACCTGTCTCTTTGTTTAATGCCCTTCCCGTTCTCACCAGTCCACCTCTCAATGCCATCTCCATTTGTGTTCTTGTTATTATTCATAGCTTGTGTTTATGGTCTATATTGTTCACACTTGCTATGGTGCTTGTTACCTGTACTTGACGTATGTTAACACTTACTTCCCCTTGCTATTTCTCTCTTCGCTCACCCTCTCTCTCTGAGACCCTTCTCATTTGCAGACCTGTTTCCTTCCAACCATTCTCTGTTTTGCTCTTTATGCAATGCCTTATTCTAATGCAAGATACCATATGGTATTTATGTTTGAGTGTCTGATTGATTTTACTCAAGGTTATATCTCTCCTGTGTATCCATTTTCCCGAAAATTTCTCAAATGTATCTTTGTATGTGAATAGAATTCTATTATGTGTAGGTAGTGGATTTTCTTAATCCATTTATCTGTTGAGTGGCATAGATGCTGCTTTCAGAATTTACCTGTTATTTACTGCACCGCAGTAAATATCAGTGTGCATGCATTGCTATAATGTGATATCCTACATCTTTTTGGAAGATACTGACAAGGGTAATAGCCAGGTTATGTGGAATTTCTAATACAAATTTTTTGAGAAGTTTCCATACTAATTTCCATAATGATTATACTAGTTTACAATCAACAGTGTAAGAAGGTCCCTTTTTCACCGGCAGCCACAGCAGCAGTTGGTAATCTTCAACTTCTTAATGATTGCTGTTCTTTCTGATGTAAGAAGATACCTTAGCATTGTTGTTGCCTGCATTCCCCTAGTGACCAGAGAAGTTGAACATTTTATAATGTTTATTGACTATTTGTATTTCTTCTGAAAAGAGTCTGATGATTTCACATGCATATATACACACACACACACACACACACACACACATATATATATATATATATATATGTATATATATACACACACACACACACACATATATATATATATATATATATATATATATATATACATATACATATATTTTTTTTCTAGTTTTTTTGAGACAGGGTCTCGCTTTGTAGTTCAGGCTGGCACTGAGCTCAGCCTCAAACTCACATCACAGCAATCCTCCTGCCACTGCCTCCCGAATGCTGGGATTACAGGCCTGAGCCACCACGCCCGGCACTGTGGTATGTGGTACTGACTGCTGGCTGGGCGTGAGTCTCCACGCCCAGTATGGTATGTTGTTACCGGGGATCAAACCCGGGTCCTTGCGCTTGCAAGACAGGCGCCGGAATTACTGAGCTAAATCCCCAGCCCATATGCCTATTTCTTGATTAGGTCTTTTATTTTATGTGATCTAATTTTTTTGTTATTCTTTAAGGGTTCTAGATATTATTCCTCTAGGAATGGACAGCACTATGTTTTCTCACTCTGTGAGTTGTCTCTTCAATCTACTAATTGGTTCCATTGCTGTGCAGAAGCTTTTTAATTGAACATAATCCTGTTTATTTATTCTTGCCTTTATTTTTGTTATAATTGGAATTCTCTTCAGAAAATCTTTGCCTTCACCTACAAATTCAAGAATTTTACCTGTTTTATCTTCAAGTAAGTTTGATATTTCTTATTTAAGTCTTGATATTTTATCTATTTTTATTTTATTGTAGTACACTGTAAATGTACTACATTGAATACAGATATCCAGTTTTCCCAATGTCATGTGTTGAATAGGCTATCTTTCCTCCAAAGTATATATGTAACTCCTTTGTCAAACATCAAAGGGGTTGAATATGTCTTGGCATCATTCTGTGTCTTCTATTCTGTTCCACAGACCTATATGTCTGTTTTTGTGCTAGCACCATGCAATTTTTTAATTACTGTTTCTTTTCAGTATAACTTGGAGTCAAAGGTTGTAATGGCTCTGACTTTGGTCTTAAAGCCCAAGATGGCTTTTGCTTTGAATTTTAGTATTGTTTTCTCTTGTTCTTTGAATAATGCTGTTGGTATTTTGATTGAGATTGTGTTGAATCTTTATAATAGTTTGGGGAGTATGATGATTTTGACAATATTAATTCTTTCTATCTATGAACTTGGAACATCTTTACTTTTTCTAATGTTCTCTTGAGTTTCCTTTTTCAGATTACAGATTTTGTCATTACAGAGGTCTTGCCCTTCTTTGGTTAGGATGATTTTTAAGTGTTTATTTTTTCTTGATGGTAATATAAATGACACTGTTTTCACAATTTTTTTTCTCTGTCCGTCCTGCTCAGAGTGTTGGTGGGGTTCCCTTGCAACTAGTGAGTGCTGGAGGGGATGCTGCATGGTACAGTAGTGGCTGCACTTTCTTCTTGACTGCTGTGCCATAAATAGCATGCTGGCACAAGTTTCTTCCTGTCTTAGTTTGCAATTTGTTTGCAGGTTGCCAGCCTTGTTCTCCACAGACTGCTGTATGCTCTGCTGAGACATGGCACACTGGCACGCCAGGTTGGAGCAGAGCCGCCCCTCTGTGGTCAGGCACTTTGGTCCAGGACCCTGCAGTGGACATGCAGGGATAATGCTGGGAGTGTGGGACACACTGTCTGGCTCAGCCGCCTGCACACCCTCAGAGCAGGTGCAGGTGGTCTGGTTGTACCTGCCTAGGACATGACAGGTAATTTAGGCAGGTGGACTCTGTACACGAGCTCAAGGTGCTGAGTGTGTATGCCAGCAACACAGCAGGTGAGCTGCGTGCCGAGTCAACTCTGCCAGGATGCAATTTGCCCGTATCCTCTCTTTAACCTGCATCTGGAGAAGGTGGGAACTCTCTTCCCCTGAAATATGCTAGAAAAGAGAAGGCAGGAGGATGCTCCTGATGCCTGGCATCTGGAGGGTGGGCTAGATGGATTGAGGTAGTGTTTTCAAATCTTACTGCTCGAATGTGGTCATTCTCACACTAGATGAGCCCCTGGGGCTGTCACCTCTCCATCAAAAGGGCTGCTACGGGCAGAGGGAGGAGGGGTGGGGACTGGTGGACCCACCAAGCAGTGCTATTTCCCTTTTTGATTTGTCTTTTTAAAAATTTGATTTACTTATATCATCTTTCTAATTAATTGAATTTCATTGTGAGCACCTCTCCGCCATACCTCACTCCCCACTGAGTCCTCTCTGAACTTCTCCTACATGAGGCCTCCTCTCATCTGTCAAGTTGATTCTCAAAAACATAATTTTCACTTCATCTGACCAAGTATGCATACTTGACACATGATAAAGATTAAAGTCCAGGATTCTCTTTTAATATAATAAGCATAGCCAAAAATATACCACTATCCTCAGATATACCAAGCAATGCAATGAAAATACACAGAAAAGTAGAAGACGATTCCTCAAAAATGATAATTTATTTTTTACCAAGACCAAACTTCTCTCTTTCATGGGCTATGTAAATGGAAATAAGTATCATGAAAGTGAATTGAGAGGGAACAATTTGAGCAAATTAAAACAATTTGATACAAAGCAGTATAAAATCAAGAGAAAGATATATCAGACTCAAATTCTACTGATTGAAAATTATAGGTACATTCTTATAATCTCAGTCAACATGACATGGTAACTATAGGAAACATTATAATTATGGAGAAAGAATAAGGTTTACAATGGGAAGGAGTATCTCTTAAATATAAAGAAATGTGATTTATAAGACTCACATCTAAAATATGTCCATAAAATGGAATAGACATAACAAATAATGTAGTGGAAGGCAGACTTGGAAACAGGCTCTAGACCAGCTATGAAAATCTAAGTCCGTCAGTGATTTTTTGTTTGTTTGTTTGTTTTGAGACAGGTTCTCACTTTGTGGTTCAGGCTGGCCCTGAGCTCAGCCTCAAACTCACATCACAGCAATCCTCCTGCCTCTGCCTCCCGAGTGCTGGGATGACAGGCGTGAGCCACCACGCCCGGCACTGTGGTATGTGGTACTGATTGTTGCTGGGCGTGAGTCTCCACACCCAGTACTGTATGTGGTTACTGGGGAATCGAACCCTGGCCCTTGCGCTTGCAAGACAGGTGACAGAACCACTGAGCTAACTCCCTGGCCCTGTCAGTGATTTTTGTAATGTATTATCCTGTCTGCTTAACTGACTCACTTAGTTCACCTCTAGCTAGTGCAGATGCTAAGAAACATACATAAATGCATGTACACAAAAGCACACATTTTATTCCAGAGGAAATGTTATTTAAATACAACCTGAATATTTCTTTAAATTTTCAGTTTCCACTGGCTGATACAGCTAGACCTTCCTAGTTTCGCTCTCAAGCTAATAAGAGCAAACACTTTTTGGCTGGCTCTGAGCTCACTATGTAGCCCAGGTGAGCTTCAAACTCACAACAGTCCTCCTGCTTCTGCCTCCTGAGTGCTGGGATTACAGGTGTGAGCCACTGTGCCCGCCATTGTAGTGTGTGGTACTGATTGCAGGTGAGCATGAGTCACCACACCTGGCATTGTTATAAGTGGTTACTGGGGATCGAACTTGGTCCTTGCGCTTGCAAGTCAGGTGTCAGAACCACTAAGCTAAATCTCCACTCCAAGAGCAAACAGGTTTTTTTTTTGAACTCAAGCAAATCACAGATTCCAGACTCTCATCTGCAGTTAGACTCTACTTAGGATTATTAATAAAATGTCATTGATTTGATATATTTTAAAGCTGATTTGGGTTTACATAAGAAATAACTGATCGTGTTTATTTTTCAACTTTACAGACACATAGGGAATTTTTTGTGCTCAATCAATGTAAAATATTAAACCAGACAAGTGTGAATAGTCAATCTTATCTCTAGAGATTATTTTAAGTAATTATTTGAATGTGTATGTAAAAATGCTATTATGGATACCAAAGGATTCTGTACCTATTAAAATGTGATATCTAATTATTTCTTTGTTGCCAAGACCAAAAGGAAAACGGTATTTCAATTAACTAGGATATGGAGATATACAATGTTAATTCCCACACTAGTACATTTGATAACTTAATACTTCATGTATTATTTCCCTGCTAGTTTACTGAGGTTTATTTGATCACTTTAAAATAGAGTACTTTAGAGTGTTGAGAAGCATAACAAGAGTTCCCTCTTTAGTGCATTTGATAAATCAACAATGCACTTATTTTCCTATTAGTTTACTGAGGTTGGTGGCTATTTCATAGTTTAAAATAGGTAATATTTTTTTGTGGATTTATGAGAGTTGTCAGTAAGGGGACAGGATGAGTGTGTGTTAGGTGAGGTGTGAAGGAGGGAAAGGCATACCAGTTTTCACTTGTGGCCCTTTCACAGGTTTAATTTTCTCAACCATAAAATATGAGAGCTGCTTTAGTATTTGCAGTTATGTAATGAATGACCAGTAACTTAGCTATTTAAAACTATTTATTTATAACCTCACCATTCCTTAGGTCAGAAGTTCTGGAGGGCTTGGCCAGGTTCTTTGCTTAAGGTCTAGGAGGCCAAACCCAACATTTCACTGATGCTCATTTTAGTTTATTTTTTAATTAGTCTATGTTACTAATGCAGAGTAAGGAGCTACTAGTAGCACATGCATAGAATGTATTTTGATGAATCTTAACCTTGTTAACCCCTCCTTTTTCTTCTTCATCCCTGAACATCTTCTACATCCATAAAGTCTAGGGTCTAGTTAGCAATCATCCCTACTGAATTCATTTTCTATTTATGTGGATATTGCTTAGATTAAACACATGATATTTAATTTTCTGAGGCTGCTCTATTTTGCTTAACATGATGCTCTCCAGTTGTATCCATTTTAGTCTTCTCCGCGTTTGTGAGATCCTCCACAGTGTATATACTGTACTGTGCTTGCCTTATACCTTCAGCAGTTGGGCTATTTTTACAGTTTAGCTGTTTGGAATTCTGCTGCTATCAGGGTCTTTCTGCACATTTCAGTGTAGTATTCTGTTTTCCATTCTTTTGATCATATAACAAGCAACAATACAGTTAGAACAAGTGATATCACTATTTTTAATTTTTCAAGAAACTTCCAACCGATTTCCTTAGTGATTCTCTATGTGGGTTATGCTTCTTCCATGTTCAAACTAACATTTATTTTTTATTATATGCTTTAGAGGAGCCATTCTGACTGGAATAAAGTAGAATCTCAGTGTAGTTTTAATTTGCTTCTTCATGATGGCTAAAGATACTGAACATTTTTTCATATAGTTACTGCTTATTTTTACTATTCAAGAATCCTCTGCTTAATTTATTTGCCAGTTTATTTACTGGGCTATTTGTAGTTGTTAGTAAATTTCTGAATTCTTTATATATTCTAAATATTTACTGTCTATCAAAAGAGTAGCTGCCAAATTTTTTCTCCTGTTTTGTAGGTTTCATCTTCATTTTATTGATTTGTCTCCCTTTGCTGTGAAGATGTTTTAATATTTAATGTAATCACTTGCTTTGTGGGATTTTATTCAGGAAAACTTCAGTTGTGCTCACAGCCTAAGGAGCATCTGTATGGTCTTCCTCAGTTACGGTATTTCCAGGTTTATGTCTAGGCCTTTGATCCACTTTGATTTGATGTTAGTAAATGGTGTGAGGTGTCTTATTTCAGTCTTTTACATGTGGATTTTCCCAGCACTCTGTTTAAAAAGATGGCTTTTCTCCAATGTAGTGTTTTGTCTTTTTACTATTTTGTTCCTGTGTCCTTTGTGCTGCACTATTATTTTATGTGATGGTTTTTATTTTTATTATGGTTTTTTAGAGTAATTTGAAATTGGGTATTTGTGATGACTCACATTGCTCTCATTTCTTATATTTGCCTTATATATTGTTGATCTTTTATGTTTCCATATGAACTTTAGGAAAGTTCTTTTTATTTCTGTGAAGAATGTTGTTCCTACTTGAATAAAGATTGTATGCATCTGTAAACTGCATTTGACAATTTGACCATGTTAACAATATTAATTGTTGATCTATGAATATGAGAGATCTTTCAATCTAATATTTTCTTAAAATCCTTCTTTGTTCTGTAAGTTTCATTGAATAGATCTTGCATCTTTTTAGTTAGGTTGATTTCTAGATATTTAATTGTTGTGAAAATGTGAGTGTAATTGTTTTTTTGCTTTTTTGTGGCTGTGTTCATTATGGATGTACAGAGAAAGGATATATATTTTGTGTTGATTTTGTATACCATATCTTTGTGGAATTTAATTTATGAGCCTTCCAGTGCAATTTTTAGGAACTTTTAATTTGACTTCATTCTTTTCTATTTGTATCATATTTACTTCTCTTTTTTAGCCTAATTGTTGTTAAAGTGTGCAGTATTATATCAAAAGGGAATTGGGAGAATGTTTATTCTTACTGGATTCTTGAGTTTAGAGGAATGACATTTTCCCACTCAGAATGGATCTAGATTTCTTACATGTAACTTTTATTAGACAAAAGATTATTCTGTACTCTTTTATTAATACAATTTCTAATCATAAATGAGTGTTTACTGTTGCCAAAGGCTATTTGTGCTTCTGTTGAGATATTCATGTGATGTTTACTCTTGATTCTCTTTATGTGGTTTTTAGCATTGTTGACTTACATGTGATGAACTACTCTTGCATATCTGAAGTGAAAATTCTGTACCATCTTTTTAGTGTGTTTTAAAATACTCTTTCCAGGATTTGATTGAGGATTTTGCATCTTTGTTTATCAGTGACATTTCGGTGTACTTTTCTTTTTCTTGTTGAACCCTTATTCACTTCAGAGTAATGATAGTTTAATTTGGAAGTATTACTTTATTTTTATATCATGGAGAATTTTAACAAGCATTAATGTGTTTCCTTAAAGGTCTAATAATGTTTTTCAGTAAATTCATTGGCTCTGGTGCTTTACTTAATTGGAAGAAGAATTATTACTATGATACTCTTGTTATTTATTAATATGATTAGGGTTTTAGATTTTATTGATTCAATTTGGGTAGATCACATGTGTCTATTTTTTCCATTTCTTCTAAATTCTCCAAATTATTGCAATATAAGTGTTCAGAAAGTTTCTAATAATCCTGTTAATTTCAGTGTTGTCTATTATAATTTCTCCTTTTTCAGCTCTAACAGTATTCATTGGGGCTATCTTTCTTTTTCTGCTGGTCAGTTTCACTTTGGATTTTCTAACTTTGTATTTTTTTCAGTGAATAAGCCATTTGACC
>PVIR01024882.1:0-11447 GCA_004026965.1 Petromus typicus | reverse complement strand
AGTTTTAGTTTGTTCTTATTTTTCTAGTATTTTCTGATGCATTATTAGGTCATTTTATTAGAATCACTCTGTTTTCATAATGTCCATGCTCATGGCTATAAAGATGTGTTACAAACATATACCAACCCTCTAAAAGGAATGTAATAATTATGTACTATAAACATATACTAATAATCTTTTTTAAAAATGAAATAGTTTTTTAATAGTGTCTCACAACACTTATATGTTCTCTTTCTATAATTTGATTCTAGAAATTTCCAAATATCTCTTGATATTTCAATGACTCACTAGTTTTTTATTGACTTTTTTGTTACATTTTAGGTATATGTTATGATCACATTGATCATTGAGAATTTGTACCTATCCATGATGCATCTTGATTATTATTTGTTCTCAGTCCTTCGCCCACTCTTCAACTCTTTTAGCAATTATATTATAGAATCACCAGTTGTTCATGAAATATCTGTGTTTCATTTTGTAATTCATTTCAAGCTTCATTTCACTGTTATTTGAAAGAATGTATAAGATTATTTAAAGTTTGGATTTACTAAGACTTGCTTTATGACTTGAAATATGGAGCATTTTGGAAAAAAATTGTATAAGAGGAAGAAAAGTATGCATATTCTGCGGCTGTTGGATGAAATTCTTTGGATAGCTGCAAAGAGCATTTGTTCTGTGTTGTAGTATAAATTTATGTGTCTTTTTTTCATTGTCTTCTTGTCCTACTTTGTGAGAATGAGCTATTGAAGTCATCTACTGAGACTGCGTTGGGATCTTTCTGTTTGTTCTTAACAAGTGTAGTGTTAGTTTTAGGAAATATGGTGGATAGATATTTATAATTGTTATCCCTTCTTGGTGAATTGTTTCCTTAAATTAATATAGAGTGATTTTTTTTTTCTAACCAGTTTTTGTTTGAATCATACTTTGTCAGACATCAGTGTAGTTGTTCTTCCTGGCATTTGGACTCCAGGTGCTGGTGTATCATTTTCCACACTTTTGATTTCATTTTCTTCATGTCTTTGCAGGTACTGTGAGATTCTTTGGCAATACTACTCTTTCAATTTCAATAATGAGTTTGGGGAGTATTAATAGTAGGTCTTCCCTAGAGTCCAAGTAAAATGCAGTGGTGCATATATCAGTTATTGAACTTTTCTTGGTTTTTGTTACTTTTTCAATTTTATTGCCTAGTACTTTAATATCCAGCATTTTTACCTCTGTTAGGCTTAGTTTGGATAATTTATAGATATCTAGAAATCCATCTACTTCTTCTGAATTCTCCAATTTATAGGATTCTAGAGTTTCAAAGTAAGTACTAATAATCTGTATTTCAGTGGTTTTGCCCTTTTAATATCTAATTGCATTGGTCTTTATTATTTTTTTTTCTTCAGGAAGTATTGGCTGAGGCCTTGTGTATTTGTTTATTGTTTAGAAAAATTGTGATTCATTGATTTTTGTACATTTTAGCCCCAATTTCATTAATTTCTGTTCTAATGTTTATAATGTCATTCTTTATACCAGCTTTGAATTTGCAAAGTTCTTTTTCTAGGGCATTGAAGTGCATCATTAGTTTTAAATTTGGGCTTCCTTTGTTTTTGTGACGTGGTGTTAAAGCCATTAACTCTCTGTTCAGGACTGCTTTCATTGTGTGTAATAAGCTCTGTTATGTTATAAAGGCATTTTCATTTGATTACATAAGATTTCTAATTTTATTAATTTCTTCTATGACTCTTAGATTATTCTAGAATATATTATTTATCTTCCTTGTATTTGTATAATTTTTGTGATTTCTTTTGTTACTAATTTCTTTTTTCATTGCATTATGATCTGAGAACATGCAGGCAATAATTTTGACTCTCTTATTTATTTCAGCATGTTTTGTGGCCTGATTTGTGGACTTTTGACCTTGAAAAGAGAGATCAAATATTGTCTGAGTTACAGTCTCATTGCTAGGGAAAAACACCCAACAATCACCAGAAAAAACAAGACAGGTTTATTTTGTCTCACAGTTTGTAGAGGTTTCAGTCTATAGCTGGTTAGCGCAGTGGCAGAGTAGCTTAACATAGGAGAAAAAGTCCATGGTATGGCAAGCAGGAGACAAGGATCCTTCCCTCTTTCCATTTTCGTTTCATCCAAGCTAGAAACCTTTTTGTTGGTGCTACCTTCATCCACCATTGGTCTACTTTCTTTAGTAAATACATTATTCACATGTCGAGTTATGCTAAACCAATCAGAGCAGTAACCCAGGATCATACAACCATTATACAATTTCCTCCAAAAGTCTCCACCTTTGAGTTAATAAGACTTTGGGGGGAATATCCAGATTTAAGCCATAAAAAGTGTAAACTTCTTTTTGCATTTACTGAGTAATCACATAGTAGAAAACCACATATTATTAACTGAAATTGTTTTCAAATATTTATCTTAAGCAAAATTTTCTCAACACTAAACATACATGGTAGTCTTCCAGGAAGATTTTATGTTTAATTGACACTAAATATCAGAGGTAAACACAATAAAAGCACCTAGTTAATGTGGAGTAAGTTTGAGTTAGATTTAAATCATAGAATAGTTGAGGCAGAGACATTTTGTGGCTATATGAGTTTCTCTTGCAGAATTTCTTTCCATATTTATTAATAGTGGATTTTTCAATTTTTTAACAGGGAAAATTTTTAATTACTTAATCATGAATAGGAATTGTTACTTTATTATAAAAGTTACTTTATTAAGCAAATTTCCATGGGTTCATGTACGCAGTCTGTGTGTATGTCATTTAAATTTATTACAATATCTTTCTCAAATGATGACTGATATTCAAACATGCTCTTTTAAAAAATAAACAAGAACTCAGACAAAGGGCTACTATTTAGAATATATAAGGAGCATAAAAAGATCAGCTTACCCAAAATTAAAGACCCAATTCAAAAATGGGCATCTGAAATGAAAGACATTTTTCAGAGGAAGAACTAAGAGCATCTAAGAAGAAATGCTCAGTGTCACTTGTCATATGAGAGATGAAAACCAAATGAAGAAATGCTCAACATCACTAGTCATTTGAGAGATGAAATCTATATAAATAATTGCTCAACATCACTGGTCATTCGAGAGATGCAGATGAAAACAACACTGAGATTTCATCTCACTCCACAAAGAATGGTTGCTGTCTCAGAATTAGCCAGCAACCAATGTTGGCAAGGTTGTGGAGAAAAAGGAACTCTTCTCCATTGTTGGAGGTAGTGTAGACTGGTACAACCATTATGGAGAGCAGTATGGAGATTCCTGAAAAAAACTAGAATTAGAGGTCCCATATGACCTTGCCATTCCCTCGCTAGGGATGTATACAAAATAATTAAAATATTCATATCACAGTGACATTTAGGCACCCATGCTTATAGCATCTCAGTTTGTGATAGCCAAGTCTTGTAAACAACCAAAATGTCCATCAACTGGAGACTGGATAAAGAAGATGTGGTTCTTTTATAGAATGGAGTATTACTCTGCCATAAAAATGATAAGATTGAGTTATTCATACTCAGATAGATGTACCTTATGGACATCCTCATAAGTGAAATAAATAGGTCACATATGTGTAAATATTGTATCTTTTCTTTGGTATCAGAAAATGAAGATATAAATGAATTCTAGTATATTTAGTAGATATTGTGAAATAGAAAATACTTAAAAGGAAATAGGGTGTAGAAATAAATAATGAGGCTAAAAAGAATGTGATAGTAATGAAAAAAGGAAACAAATCTTATGTATATAGAGGGTGGGAGGTAGTAGGGTGGGTGGGGGAATGGGAAAAAATAAGAATCAAATAGAGTTATATACTGGAAAAACTCTCAATTTTGAATGTGATGACATGCATATATAATCTACCAATAAAAATCTAAATTAAAAAATAAAGAAGAGCTCTTTTTCACAGAGAGGTACATGGGGTGATATAAGCCAAAGCAATGCATGTGTCAACAGCAGTTTCCCCTGGAGGCAGCCTACATACATATCAAATCACCCACAGGAAGTGACACCCACCATTTTGCAGAGTTATTGAAAAAATGGTAGCATAAAATTCATGAACTCAAAGGAACATATTGTTTTTTAATTTAGTAGAGGTCTGTAGATCTAAACTACGCAGGTGAAGATGAAGTCATCTCAGAGAAACAGCACTATGAATAACACACTGTTCTCTGGTGAGTCAGTCATTACTGACTGCCTGTTTAAATGTCAGAACTGTCAAGTTCAGATGGTGTTTATCTCATTAACTTAGAGTCATTTGTCCACAATTTATCCATTAAATTAGATGTCTCAGAAAAAGAGTATCTATATTTCTAGATACAATATTTGAATCTATAATGGTTTGGACATTGCAGTGATACAGTGATATAGATTGATTCAACTTTACAAAGTAGAGATAATTGTCCAGTAAAAGAATTACACAGTTACATTAACAAATGAGGCTGGTTAGAAATCAATATTATGGCAGAGTTTAAATATTTGCACTTTTTCTTCTGTTATGACATCCTTACTGCCTTAGTTACTTTTCTAATTGTTGAGAAAAAACACCTAGTACCCAAGTTTAAAGGAACAGAGGTTTGTTTTGCTCACAGTTTGAAGAGATTTCATTCCACAGTCAGCTGGATCCAAGGTAGGTAGCCTAGCAGAGGAAAAATAGTTCATGGCAGGCAGAAGACAGCAAAGCAGAGAAGCAAACTCAGAAGGCAGCAGCACTTTCTGTCCCTTATATCCTATCCAGGCTAAAGCAGGTAGCACTCATACTCAGGATGGAGCCCCTTGGACCCTATTATTATACGACTAACCCAGTATCACACTCTAGAACTAGTCATTTCCTGAAAGCTTCACCTGTAAGTCCTTCTAGGTAAAAGCTATAACGTTTCAACCTTGGTCTCCCCCAAAACTCATGCACATCCCTTTATACAAAATACATTTAGTCCATCTCTACGAGTTGCCAAAATCCCAACTGTTTTAATATTGCTGAAAAGTCAAAGTTCAAACTCTCCTGAGATTTAAAGCAAACTCTTAGCTATGAGTCATTGTATAAATGAAGAGGTAGTTAAAAATACTTCCAATGTACAATGGCCAAAGACAAACAATGCCATTCTCAAAGGTACAACAAAGGAGATAGAAAGGAGCAGGACAAAAGCAAGTCCTAAGTTCAGCACATCAAATATACTGTCTTGTATTTTCATGTCCAGAGTGTGGTATAATCTGTAGAAAGATTTGAATTACAAAGGGTTTGTGTTGCCCTGCCCCTATAGCACTACCAGTGCTTGCTGATGGCTTCTCTCTTGGGCTAGTTTTGCTCTCTCCTTGTAGCTTTCCTCACAAGGTCCATGCTCTCATTCACAGCTTCACAAACTTTCCTTCAGGAACACATCGCCTGGCCTCCTGGGCCTTCTGTAATCTGGAGGGAAATTTTCCTAACCCTGCAACTCTTGCATTCTCCATGCATCTAAAAGCAGCAACACATGGGTACCACCAGCGGTAGAAGAAGCCATTCCTTCTCTCTTGGGTGTCAAGGGAAAGTGCCTGGATTGCTGAGCACTATAAGCCCAATCATGAGGAAAAATTTCATTAAGTCATTGCACTTCTGGCACATGGTTCTCTGGGGCTCACTTCTTAAAGTGAAGTCCTTTACCTTTGTACTCTGATACTGTAAAGGCTGGCACCTCTTTTGAAGTTCTCAGGCCATCTTTTCTACTGTCTTGTTCCTTCTCAGAAATCATGTCCCCCTTTGGTTCATTTTTGTAATCTACAGCTTTTAATGTTATTTTCTCATGAAACTCAAAATATGATAAATCATTCTTCTGTTCTTTGCTCTTGATTCTCTACTTAGATCTGGGTAAAGGCCCCAAAGAGCAGCCATGGCATATCCTTAACATCAGAATGTCTTGAAATTTCTTCCACGTTATTTAGACCATCACCTTTAGCTCAGTCTCAGGCAAAGTTTCTGGGCATGAACAAAATGCAGACACGTTTTCTGCCAAAGCTTGATACATGTTGTCTGGTGTCAACAGCCAGTGTGGCTGCTTTTCCCATCAGAAAACTCCTGAGCCCGGTCTTAACTGGCATCATCGCTTGCAGCATTCTGGTGGTGGATAGCAGGTATTAAATATGTTCTTGAATGTCACTGAGTATCACTTTCCTCAGTATGAATATAAGAAGACTAAGCTTCTTGGGGATTTTGTAAAATTTAACAGATAAAATTAAACAGATAGGCTTATATCACCCTATGTACTTCTCTGTGGATGTTGTTCTTTATAGGCATCCATGCTAGTAAAAATAGTTTTTTTTGTTTGCTTGTTTGTTTGTTTTCTGACTGGGGATAGAACTCTGGACCTTGCTCTTGAGAGACAGGCACTGGAACCACTGAACTAAATCCCCAGTGTAAAAATATAGTAATTATATCATGCAAACCAATAGAATTTAATTCATTCATATTACACAAATTAGTTGCTAAAAGTACCTTGAGTAGACTCCTTAGACACGAGAATATGCACAAATAATAATTACAAAATAAGAAACACATTAGGAGCTTAAATGAAAAACAAATACTGCTATGAGAGGAAGAATATACAGAGATTTTATTTGTTTTACTAAGCTCTAAATTCAAGAGAAGATTGTCCAGGAAGTATAGTTTCAGTTGTCTTCAGACTTCTGTTTAATGCTCAGTTGTTCAGTGCATACAGAAAATGTGTTTATAGAAGAAAGCAAAAAGAAAATATATCCTAGTTTAAAATCAAAATGTTGTTGATATGAGATCATCATAAATTGTAGATATATGTCCCCAAAATGATGCAGAGAGATGTTGATTTTCTTAAATGTTGTGGTCTATCCATGTAATTCATGTTAGATAGTGCACTTTTAATTTGTAGAATTCACTGTTCTAGGACATCATGTAATTAATAAACAAAAAATTTAATAAGCATATGAACAAAAAGCACAATGAACCAGATACTTAAATATAGTGTATATACACAAATATGTGGTCTTTTTCAGGTAATCTTCTATGTATGGATGCCTTACAAGCTTTTTAAAGAAAAATTATGAGCTGAACTTTTTAAAATTCATGCACGAAATGTGATTAACTGGTGCATAGACTGCATGGTAATGAAAGTCTATTTTACACACAGTTGAGAAACTTTCAATTACAAAATGAAGTAAGAGATGGAAATTCTGAGTAATAACCTTATGATTTTCTTTCTTAAACTTGAACTGATCTGCTTTTTATATATTTAAAATAAAATTTATACTACTTAGATTGTGTGAATTATTTGATCTATATTTAGCTATACCAGATTATGTTTATAGTCTATTCTAGTTACAAAATCTAATAACTAAGAGGATAAGTAAGTTTTATTTAAATCTTACTGTACAACAAGTACTGGTCTAAGTATTTGAGATTAAATATGTATTCGTATTCCCATTATCCAGGTAAGGAAATTGAAATTATGACATGCTAATTAAATTACTCAAGATCATCATTCTAGGAAATAATGGAGCATCCAAGCCCAGCCAATGGGGATCCTGGGATCCTGTATTAAGTGGCTTTATTGATTGTTTTGCTAGTACTCAGTTAATTTGAGGGCACTCTTGCTAGCATACGTCTAAGAGATTCACACATGCTACTAAAATTTGAAATCTGAAGAAAATAATGAAGCTAACTTCATATCAGAAAACATAGAAAGGAACTAACATAAGAATGATCATATTTAATGATAGTTGTTCTTATTCCAACAGTTTTTGTGAAATGATATAGGGACATGGTATAGTCATCGGCAGAGAATTGGATACTTTTTTTTTTTTTTTGAAACAGGGTCTCGCTTTGTGGTTCAGGCTGGCCCTGAGCTCAGCCTCCAACTCACATCACAATCCTCCTGCCTCTGCCTCCCGAGTGCTGGGATTACAGGTGTGAGTCACCATGCCCAGCACTGTGGTATGTGGTACTGATTGCTGCTGGGGTGAGTCTCCACCTCCAGTATTGTTATGTGGTTACCAGAGGATCGAACCCGGGCCCTTGCACTTGTAAGACAAGCGCCGGAACCACTGAGCTATATCCCCGGCCCGAGAATTGGATACTTAAAGAGCTTGACAATTTTTCTTACAAGTTTACTTCTATTAATGTAGTGAAACATCACACTATGTTATTGAGATACTAAGTAGGCTCACAAAAGCTTCTGTTGAGAAATATAGAAGAAAGTTTCCTTAGAAAGAGTCAAAATTCAGCTATTACATCTTAGACAAAGGTGCCAAAAGTATATGTTGGAAGAAAGGCAGCCTATTCAAAACTGGCCATAAGAAAGCTGGGTATCTGCAGAAGATTGAAACTGGATCTATACCTTCTCACCATGAACCAAAATACAATAAAAACGTATTGAAGACTTAAACACTAAAACAGAAACACTGAACACACTACAAGTTATAATAGATAAAGTACTTCCAGTCATATGTGCAGGAAAGGATTTCCTGAACAGAAACACAATTGCACAAAAATAATAGTGAAAATCAGCAAATGGAGTTATATCAAATTAAAAATGTTCTACACAGCAAAGGAATCAATAAATAGAGTGAAAATATATCCTATAGAATAAGAAAAATTTCTGTCAGGTAGTCCTCACACAGATAAATATTATCTAGAAAATGGAAAGAACTAAAAATCATTAGACCATCTATGATAAAAGACCCAATCAAGAAATGGAAAAGTTAAATGAACACATACTTCTCAAAAGAAGAAAGAAAAATAGTCAGAAATTAGATACAAATGTTCAACATTCGTGACCACTAGAAAAAGGCAAATTAAAGCAACGGCAAGATTCCATATAACCCAGATATCTTTTTTCTAGGTATTGTTTCCAAATATCTTAACACAATATTACAGCATGCCAATGGTTATAGCAGGATAATTCATAATAGCTAAATCCTGGAAATAGCCTATTTACATGTCAACAATTGATTAGATAAAGAAAATGTGATACCTACATTGAATGCAACACTATTCAGCTGTAAAGAATGATAAATTTGAGACATTTGTAGAAAAATCGATGGACCTGGGAAAATATGTCAATTTAAATAAATCAGACACACAAAGTTGAATGCCATATGGTATCTCTCATCTGAGTAAGCCAAAGTACGAAGTAAGAGAACTGAGACAGAAAGAGACAAGGAGGTTTATCTCTTGCAAATGAAAAAGAGCCCAAGGGAACACGGGTGAAGGTTGAGAAGTGTAAATGAGCAAATATGTAGAGTGAATATATATCACATATAAGATCCTAATAACTTCAATTAGTATGGACAGTTTACATCATAAACATGAACAAATATTCATGATAGATTTATAATATCAGCATAAATAGTCAATATAAAAGGTGAATTACACAAGAGGGGAGAAAAGGGAGAGGGATGACGATTAATAAAGAAAAACAAGATATATTATTCACATATGGCAGTCCCCCAAGAAAGCTGGAAAATGCATGTCCTGCAAACATGTATATTATAAAATAGCATAAAAATAAAAACAAGTGGCTGTTTAAAAAGGATTTGTTTGAATGTTTTTTATGAATTCAGTAATACAGAAATTTCAAGTCTACCTGCAATTTCTTATATTTGTAATTTTAAGATTTATTTACATATTTCTAGCTGCAAATAAACCAGAAATTAAATTGTATTTTAAGTTTATTTTCTAGTTTTGAGTGCAACAGAAAATGATTAAAATAGTTGTGTGCAGAAAAATATCTTTTATGTAGCTGTTTAATTTACTGAGCTCCAACAAGTGAAACTTTAAAGAGCTAAAATTTTCTATTCAATAAGAAATACACCTGTTATACTATTGCCTGGCCTATTTCTGATCAAAGTTGCATTAAGCAGAAATTGTGGCTGTAAAATGTTGCAAAGGTTATGAGTGTATTTTAAAAATACAAAATTTAGTGTCCTAGTATGTGCGACGTGGGATACTGGAGACAGTGTGGGTGATATATATCCAGAATGCAGTAGAGATGAAGTGGACCAAGTGTGTACAGATAGAAAGCCGAAGTGAAGACAGAGAAGAAATAAAGACAGATAGAAGGGAGACAAAGAAAAAGTGACATTAAAATTGAACCACTGTATTTGTCAGCTTTTCTATTGCTGGGACCCAATACCTGATGTCCATATCTTAAAGGAGGAAAGGCTTAATTTGGCTCATAGACACAGGGGATTCAGTTGGTTGGATGCCAGAGAGGAAGGCACAAAAGACCTGATATATTACTCAAGGTCATGTCACTATGATCCACCCGGCCACCTCTAGAAATGTACTTTATTAATTCCCAAGGTAGCTGCAAAGCCTAACAAGTTAACACAATAAAGAATAACCCCTCCACCCGCCCCTTTTCAACTTGATATACAAGCACATGAATATCAAACATGTTTAATTTCCAAATAAATACAATAACAAGATAGAAAATCTATTTAACATAATACAAGTATATGAGTACAACCAAGAATACAACAATCCCATCTCTTCCCCAAAGTCCCAACAGTCCTAGGATTTTCTAATTGTACAAGTCAAAGTCCCTTGTGAAAATTAAGGCAAAATTGTGTTTGCGAATAAATGTAAAAATAAAAATGTTATGTAATCTCAAGGTTAAACAGTCCAAAGTAAACATTCCTATTCAAAACAAAGTAATGAGGGAATAGAAAACAACCAGACAAACTCAAAACTGAAACTCTATGGGCAAATTTTAAGTTCTGTGGCTTCATTTCCCACATCCTGTGTATGTGGTGGCGAGATGTGATGTCCAGAGGGCTAGATAGCTCCATCCCTGTTGCCTTGCTTGTGAAGGCACATACGGCCTTGTTCTTTGTCTCTCGACTCAGGGACCATAGCTTTCCTTTGTAGACTTATATTTTCTGGTATCTCTAAAATCCATGAATCCTTGTAAATCTTCGGCTTAATTTTCACAGGACACACCTGACTCTCCAGGACTCCTTAGCTGGTTTCCAGGTCCTTTTCAAATCTGAGTAGAAACCTTTCTGATTCCTTAACTCTTGCATGTTGTGTGGCAGTAAAACCATAATCATGAGGCTGCCGCCACCATCTGCCACCAAGATCTGCATGGTCCAGGCTCCCCTTTGACATGGCAGCAACAGGTTCTGTATGCCTGGATGACCAAGAACACAGGTGAGCCATGGAGGACTAACTAGGGAACCTTCTTAACAGGAGGCCCAAGAGCTTTCTTCTCAATGAAAAGTTTACACTTTTGTATGTTTGAACCCAAAATGAGTGGGGGCTTTCTGATTCCTGGAACACTCCCAAAATTTCCAACTTCTTGTCCCTGTACAAAGTAATTAGTTTCATTGTAATGGCACTGATCTTTACAGCAGCCATCACCTTAGGTTCTAACTTTACGTATGGCTCCTTCTTCTAGGTGAAAAGGTGAGTTTTTCAAATTTTGAAG